>PVKP010029054.1:0-29420 GCA_004027715.1 Plecturocebus donacophilus
GTATTTGGGTTGATTCCAGGTCTTTGCTATTGTAAACAGTGCTACAATAAACATACATGTGCAAGTGTCTTTACAATAGAACCATTTATAATCTTTTGGGTATATACCCAGTAACAGTATTGCTAGGTCAAATGGAATTTCTATTTCTGGATCCTTGAGAAAGCACCACATTGTCTTCCACAATGGCTGAACTAATTTACACTCCCACCAACAGTGTAAAAGTGTTCCTATTTCTCCACATCCTCTCCAGCATCTATTGTCTCCATATTTTTAAATGATCTCCATTCTAACTGTCATGAGAGGGTATCTCAATGTGGTTTTGATTTGCATTTCTCTAATGACCAGTGATGATGAACATTTTTTCATATGTTTGTTGTCCTCATAAATGTCTTCTTTTGAAGAGTATCTGTTCACATCCTTCGCCCACTTTTGAATGTATTTGTTTGTTTTTTCTTATAAATCTGCTTTAGTTATTTGTAGATTCTGGATATTAGCCTTTTGTCAGATGGGTAGACTGCAAAAATTTTTTCCCATTCTGTTGATTGTCGATTTACTCTAATGATTCTTTCTTTTCTGTGCAGAAACTCTTAAGTTTAATTAGATCCCATTTGTCTATTTTGGCTTTTGTTGCCAATACTTTTGGTGTTTTAGTCATGAAGTCCTTCCCTATGCCTGTGTCCTGAATGGTTTTGCCTAGGTTTTCTTCTAGGGTTTTTATGGTGCTGGGTCTTATGTTTAAATCTTTAATCCATCTGGAGTTAATTTTAGTGTAAGGTTTCAGGAAGGGCTCCAGTTTCTGTTTTCTGCACATGGCTAGCCACTTTTCTCTATACCATTTATTAAACAGGGAATCCTTTTGATTTTGTCAGAATTATCAAAGATCAGATGGTTGTAGACATGTGGCATTACTTTAAGGCCTCTGTCTGTTCCATTGGTCTACATCTCTGTTTTGGTACCAGTCCCATGCTCTTTTGATTACTGTAGCTTTGTAGCATAGTTTGAAGTCAGATAGTGTGATACTTCCTAGCTTTGTTCTTTTTGCTTTGGATTGTCTTGGCTATGCAAGCTCTCTTTTGGTTGCATATGAAGTTTAAAGTGTTTTTTTCAAGTTCTGTGAGAAAGGCCAATGGTAGCTTGATGGGAATAATGTTGAATCTGTAAATTACTTTGGGCAGTATGGCCATTTTCACAATATTCATTCTTCCTAACCATGAGCATGGAATGTTTTTCCATCTGTTTGTGTCCTCCATTTTTTCATTAAACAGTGGTTCATAGTTCTCCTTGGAGAGGTCCTTTACATCCTTTGTTAGTTGTATTCCTAGGTATTTTTATTCTCTTTGTAGCAACTGTGAATGGGAGTTTGCTCAAGATTTGGCTCTCTGTCTGTTATTAAGGTATAGGAATACTTGTGATTTCTGCACATTGATTTTGTATCCTGAGATTTTGCTGAAGTTGCTTATCAGTTTCAGGTGATTTGGGGCTGAGATGATGGGGTCTTCTAAATATACAATCATGTTATCTGCAAATAGAGAAAATTTGACTTCCTCTTTTCCTAGTTGAATACCCTTTATTTCTTTTTCTTGCCTGATTGCTCTGGCTAGAACTTCCAATATTATATTGAATAGGAATAGTGAGAGAAGGCATCCTTGTCTATTGCCAGTTTTCAAAGGAAATGCTTCCAGTTTTTGCCCATTCAGTATGAAGTTGGCTGTGGATTTGTTGTAAATAGGTTTTATTGTTTTGAGATACATTTCATCAATATCTAGTTTATTGAGAGTTTTTAGCATAAAGCACTGTTGAATTTTGTTGAAGGCCTTCTCTGCGTCTATTGAGATAATCATGTGGGTTTTTTTTTTTTTTTGGCTCTGTTTATGTGATGGATTATGTTTACAGATTTGCATATGTTGAACCAGCCTTTCATCCCTGGGATGAAGCCTACATGATCATGATGGATAAGCTTTTAGATGTGCTGTTGCACTGGTTTGCCAGTATTTTATTAAGATTTTTGCATCAATGTTCATCATGGATATTGGCCTGAAGTTTTCTTTTGTGTTGAGTCTCTGCCAGGTATTAGTATCATGGTGATGTTGGTCTCATAATGATTTGGAAAGGATTCCCTCTTTTTGTATTGTTTGGAATAGTTCCAGAAGGAATGGTACCAGTTCCTCTTTGTACGTCTGGAAGCATTCGACTGTGAACCCATGTGGGCCTGGACTTTTTTTGGTTGGTAGGCTATTATTTGCTGCCTCAACTTCAGACCTTGTTATTGGTCTATTCAGGGATTCAACTTCTTCCTGGTTTAATCTTGGGAGGGTGTAAGTGTCCAGGAGTTTATCCATTTCTTCTAGATTTACTGGCTTGAGGCATAGAATTGTTTGTAGTAATCTCTGATGGTAGTTTGTAATTCTGTAAACTCGGTGGTAATATATCCTTTATCATTTTTTATTGCATCTATTCGATTCTTCTCTCTTTTCTTTTCTATTAGTCTGACTAGTGGTCTCTCTATTTTGTTGATCTCTCCAAAAAACCAGCTCTGAGACTTACTGATTTTTTTCAAGGATGTTTTGTGCCTCTATCTCCTTCAGTTCTGCTCTGATCTTAGTTATTTCTTGTCTTCTGCTAGCTTTTGGATTTGTCTGATCTTGCTCCTCTAATTCTTTCAATTTTGACAGTAGGGTGTTGATATTAAATCTTTCCTTGCTTCTCATGGGGGTATTTATTGCTATAAATTTCCCTCTAGACATTGCTTTAAATGTGTCTCAGAGATTCGGGTACATTGTGTCTTCATTATCATTGGTTTCAAAGAGCATCTTTATTTCTCTCTTCATTTCATTGTTCATCCAGTTGTCATTCAGGAGCAAATTGTTGTTTCCATGTAGTTGTGTGGTTTTGAGTGAGTTTCTTAGTACTGAGTTCTAATTTGGTTCCACCATGGTCTGAGAGATTGTTATGATTTCCATTCTTTTGCATTTGCTGAGGAGTGATTTACTTCCAATTACGTGGTCAGTTTTAAAGTAAATGTGATGTGGTGCTGAGAAGAATGTATATCTGTGGATTTGGGGTGGAGAGTTCTGTAGATTTCTATTAGGTCAGCTTGATCCAGATCTGTGTTCAAGTGCTGTATATCCTTGGTGATTTTCTGCCTTCTTGATCTGTCTAATATTGACAGTGGAATGTTAAAGTCTCCCACTATTATTGTGTGGGAGTTTAAGTCTCTTTGTAGCCTGTTAAGAGCTTGCTTTATGAATCTGGGTGCTCCTGTATTGGGTGAATATATGTTTAGGATAGTTAGTTCTTCTTAGTGCATTGATCCTTTTACCATTATGTGATGCTCTTCTTTGTCTCTTTTGATCTTTGTTGGTTTAAAGTCTGTTTTATCAGAGACTAGGATTGCAACCCCTGCTTTTTTTTTTGCTCTCCATTTGCTTTATAAATCTTCTTCCATCCCTTTCTTTTGAGTCTATGTGTCTTTGCTTGTGAGATGAGTCTCCTGAATACAGCACACTAATGGTTCTTGGCTTTTATCCAGTTTGCCAGTCTGTGGGTTTTTTGATTGTTGCATTTAGGCCATTTACATTTAACGTTAATATTGTTATGTGTGAATTTGATCCTGCCATTTTGTTAACCGCTGGTTATTTTGTTCATTAGCTGACACAGTTTCTTCATTGCATTGTTGATCTTTACCATTTGGTTTGTTTTTGGACTGGCTGGTGCTTATTCCTTTCCATGTTTAGTGCTTCTTTCAGGAGCTCTTGTAAGGCAGGTCAGGTGGTGACAAAATCTCTCAGCAATGCTTGTCCATAAAGGATTTTGTTTCTCCTTCACTTATGAAGCTTACTTTGCCTGGATATTAGATTCTTGGTTGAAAGTTTTTTCTTTAAGGATGTTGAATATTGGTCCCTTGTTTCTTCTGGCTTGTATGGTTTCTGACAAGAGATCTGCTGTGAGTCTGATGGGCTTCCCCTTGTGGGTGACCCTACCTCTCTCTCTGGCTGCCCTTAGCATTTTTTCCTTCATTTTAACCCTGATGAAACTGGTGATTATGTGTTTTGGGGTTGCTCTTCTTGAGGAGTATCTTTGTGTTGTTCTCAGTATTTCCTGGATTTTAATTTTGGACTGTTTGGCTAGGCTGGGGAAGTTCTCCTGGATAATTTCCTGAAGAGTGTTTCACAGCTTGGATTCATTCTCCCCGTCACATTCAGGTACACCAATCAAACGTAGATTAGGTCTTTCACATAATCCCATATTTCATGAAGGCTTTGTTCATTTCTATTCACTCTTTTTTTTTCTCTAACATTGCCTTTTCTTTTTATTTCATTGAGTTAATCTTCAATCTCTGATATCCTTTCTTCTGCTTAATCTATTAGTCTATTAAAAGTTGTGTATGCTTCATGAAGTTCTCGTGCTGTGTTTTTCAGCTCCATCAAGTCATTTACGTTCTTCTCCAGGCTGATTATTCTAGGTAGCATTTCTTCTAACCTTTTTTTTAACGATTTTAGTTTCTTTGCATTGGGTTAGAACATGTTCCTTTAGCTGGGAGAAGTTTGTTATTACCCACCATCTGAAGCCTGCTTCTGTCAATTCATCAAACTCATTCTCCATCCTGTTTTGTTCCCTTGCTGGTGAGGAGCTGTGATCCCTTGGAGGAGGAGAGGCATTCTGGTCTTTGATGATTTCATCCTTTTTGTGCTGCATCTTTGTGGATTTATCTACCTTTGATCTTTGAAGTTGGTGATTTTGGATGGGTTCTCTGAGTGAATGTACTTTCTGTTCATGTTGAAGCTATTTCTTTCTGTTTTTTAGTTTTCTTCTAAGAGTCAGACCCCTCTGCTGTAGTACTGCTGGAGGTCCACTCCAGACCTTACTTGCCTGGGAATCACCCATGAGGGCTACAGCACAGCAAGTATCACTACCTGATCTTTTCTCTGGTAGCTTCATACCAAGGGTACCCACCAGTTGTCAGCCAGATCTGTCCTGTATGTGGCAAGTTTTTGGTTATGCAGGAGTCAGGGAGTCACTTGAGGAGGCAGTCTGTCCCATGTCTGCCTGCAGGGGTACTGCTGGGCTGCCTCAGGCTCAGTCCAGCTGCTGTGTAAGCTTCTTCTGCCTTTTGTTAACACAGGTAAAATCAGCAATGGCAGACACGCTTCCCTTCACTGAGCTCAATCGTGCCAGATTGAGCTCGAACTGATGTGCTGATTATAAACCTCTCAAGTGAGAGGGCTTCAGTTTGCTGGTCTTTGTAGGGGCAGGGCCTGCCAAGCCATATCACCTGTCTCCCTGCTTTCAGCTCCCCCTCTTTCTGGGGAGCAGGGAGTTCTGTCCCACAGGTGTTCATTGCACTGGTCCAAAATGTCCGCCATATATGTGCCAACAACCCTCAGCACCAGCCAGAGTTGTCACTCAGATCTGTGCTAGTAACTCATGGCACTTTTTAACCCAGTGGAGATCTCCTTGTCTGTGGGTTGCAAAGGCGATGAGAGAAGTGCAATATCTGAACTGGAGTACTGGAGTGGAAGAGTCCCCAATTCTCCATCCAGTTGCACTTCCCAGGTGGAGCAGTGCCCTGCCCTACCTTGGTTTGCCCTTCTCGGGCTACACTCACTGTCTAACCAGTCCCGTTGAAATTAATCTGGTATGTTGGTTGGAAATGTGGTGATCTCGCTGGGAATGGCACTCCAGAGCTGTTGATATTCAGCTATCTTGGTGGAAATCCCTCAGCATGCATTTTTTCTGTTTCCTAACTTTTTAATAATGGCAATTTGGACTGCTGTGAGATGGTATCTCATTGTAGTTTTGATTTGCATTTCTCTAATGATCAGTGATGCTGAGCTTTTTTCATGATTTTGGCCATGTGAATGTCTTCTTTTGAGAAGTGTCTGTCCATATCTTTAGCTCACTTTTTAATGAGGTTGTTTGTTTTATTCTGGTAAATTTGTGTAAGTACCTTATAGATACTGTACATTAGATTTTTGTCAAATGGATAGATTGCAAAATTTTTCTCCCATTCTATAAGTTATCCATTCACTCTGATAATAGTTTCCTTTGCTGTGTGTTAGCTCTTTAGTTGGATTTGATCCCATTTGTCAAATTTTGCTTTTCTTGCAATTGCTTTTGGCATTTTTGTCATGAAAATTTTACCCACGCCTATGTCCTGAATAGTATTGCCTAGATTTCCTCTAGAGTTTTTACAGTTTTGAGTTTTACATTTATGTCTTTAATCTGTATTCAGTTAAATTTTGTATAAAATGTAAGCAAGGGGTCCAGTTTCAATTTTCTGCATATGGCTAGCCAGTTCCCTCAGCATCATTTATTAAATAGGGATTATTTTCCTCATTGCTGTTTTTTGTCAGGTTTGTCAAAGATCAGATGATTGTAGGTGTGTGTTCTTGTTTCTGAGTTCTTTATTCTGTTTCACTGGTCTGTGTGTTTGCTCTTGTACCCATATCATGTTGTTTTAATTACTCTACAGAACTCTCCACCCCAAAACAACAGAATATACATTCTTCTCATCGCCACATGGCATTTACTATAAAATTAATCACATAATTGGCAGTAAAACACTACTCCCTCAGCAAATGCAAATGAACTGAAATCATGACAGTCTCTTGGATCATAGTGCAATCAAATTAGAACTCAAGATTAAGAAACTCAAACCACACAACTACATGAAAATTGAACAACCTGCTCATGGATGATTTCTGGGTAAACAATGAAGTTAAGACAGAAATCAAGAGCTTATTTGAAACTAATGAGAACAAAGAGACAACATACCAGAATCTCTGGAATGCAGCTAACTCAGGTTTAAGAGGGAAATTTATAGCACTAAATATTCACATCGAAAACCTAGAAAGATCTCAAGTCAACAATTTAACATCAAACTAAACGGACTAGAGAACAAGGAGCAAACAAACCTCAATACTACCAGAAGATAAGAAATAACCAAGATCAAAGCAGAACTGAAGGAATAGAGACACAAACACCCCTTTAAAAAAACAATGAATTAGCCAGGCATGGTGGCTCACACCTATAATCCCAGCACTTTATGAGACCATGGCAGGCAGATCATGAGGTCAGGAGTTCAAGACAAGCGTGACCAACACAGTGAAACCCTGTCTCTACTAAAAATACAAAATTTAGCCAGGCATGGTAGCATGCACCTGTAATCCCAGCTACTCAGGAGGCTGAGGCACGAGAATCACTTGAATCCAAGAGGTAGAGGTTGCAGTGAACTGAGATTGTGTCACTGCACTTCAACCTGGGCCACAGAGTGAGATTCTGTCTCAAAAAAAAAAAAATTAATTAATCCAGGTGCTGTTTCTTTTTTTTTTAATAACAAAATAGACTGATATTTAGACTGATAAAGAGGAGAATACAGAAGAATCAAATAGACACAATCAGAAATGATAATGATATAGCACCACTGACCTCACAGAATTGCATACAACCATTAGAATTCCCAGACTACTACACTCTTTCAAGATTGAACCAGGAAGAAATTGAATTCCTGAATAGACCAATAAAGAGTTATAAAATTGAATCAGTAATAAATAGCTTATTAACAACAAACAAAAAGCCCAGGACAAGACAGATTTACAGCTGAATTCTACCAGAGGTATAAGGAAGAGGTGGTACCGTTTTTGCTGAAACTATTCCAAAAAAAAAAAAAAAAGCAAATTGAAAAGGAGGGATTCCTCCTCAACTCATTTTATAAGACCAGCATCATCCTGATACCAGATCCTGGCAGAGATACAAAAAAAAAAAAAAAAAAAAAAAAAAACTTTAGGCCAGTATCTCTGATGAACATCTTGCAGAAATCCTCAATAAAATATTGGTAAACCAAATCAAGTACTGCAAATGGCACATCAAAAGGCTTATCCACCACAGTCAAGTTGGCTTCATCCCTGGGATGCAAGGTTAGTTTAATATGCATGAATCGATAAATGTAATTCACCATATAAACAGAACTAAAGAGAAAAACCACATGATCATCTCAATATATGCTGAAAAGGCCTTTGAAAATATTCAATATCCCTTCAAGTTAAAAAACTCTCAATAATCTAGGTATTGAAGGAACATATCTCAAAATACTAAGAGCCATATATGACAAACCCACAGCCAATATCATACTCAATGGACAAAAGTTGGAAGCATTCTCCTTGAAAACTGGCAGAAGACAAAGATGCCCTCTCTCACCACTCCTATTGAATAGAAATTCCGGTCAGGGCAATCAGGCAAGAGAAAGAAATAAAGGGTATTCATTTAGGAAGAAAGCAGATTATGATTATTATTTAAAATCTTAAAGTATATGAATTACTTTTTCAAAAAATGTATTTTTATATTTGTAGTTTAAAACTCACACATGGAAAACAATTTTACTGGTTTATTGCTCACTGATGTTTAGCTAATCCTATTTCTTGAGGAAGCTGGTTCATTTTTTAAAACAGTGGCTTCTTTACCATGGATAGAATTTAAAGACAAAATTGACAAAGTCAACATTCTTAAACTTTACCATGTTAAAGGTTCTAAAACTTATCTCTATTTGTTAAAATAGGAGCTTTGGAAATGCAAAAAAAGGACCAAAGATGTATTAAGTCCAAAATAGCTTTCTTCTTGCTAGATTCTGTAATGCTTGAAAAAAAAGGAAAAAAAAAAGAATGTTTTTTTTAACTATGTAATTCAATTGAATTATTGCTGTGAGAGTAGAGCACCTAAAATTTTCTCATATATTCCAATAGTGGTCTCATTTATTGAGACAAGGGATGCAAAAGGGAAGAATTTTATAGTAAAGACAGACAAATTCATTGTTATACATTTTAAGTTTGAATTTCATTTAATTTTAAATTCATTAACTTCATTTAAAAAAATGATTTCATGTTGAGTTGTACAGGAAATAATTAGATACACCAGTCTGGGATTACACAAATTTCCCAGGTTGCAGATTTTTTAAAATATTAATCTTTAGAAATGGTAGATGGAATGTTGAGAAAATTTATACTTAAGAAGGAAAGAAAATTTAGAGAGAAAAAATAAACAGATGTCAATATTAAATGTAAGGAATTACAACAAGGTAGGAACAGCCACAGCACTAAGAAGAGGCACAAGAGACCATGGTACTACATGAACAGGGAAGGAGAATTTCGGTGAGAGAGTAAGTAGCAGTGTCAAAGGATGAAGCAAGAGTAAGGTCAATGGTTAGGATAGTGTATAAGTACATTCTCATACTGCTATAAAGAAATACTGAAGACTGGGTAATTTACAAAGGAAAAAGGTCTAAATTATTCACAGTTCTCCATTGCCAGAAGACCTCAGGAAACTTACAATCATGACAGAAGGTGAAGGAGAAACAAAGGCACATCTAACATGGCAGCAAGTCTAGGAAGGAAACTGCCAAACACTTTTAAAACCATTGGCTTTTGTGAGAAGTCATTTAATATAATGAGAACAGCAGGTGGGAAACCATCCCTATGATCCAATCACCTCCCAACAAGTGCCTCCCTCAACACTTGGGGATTATGAAGAATAAAATTCAAGATGAGATTTGGGTGAGGACACAGAGCCAAACCATATCCAATAGTCAATATGTATTGACCAACTTTTAGAAGCTTTTTATAAAATGCCTAATTTATTCCTTCAAAAATTCTGCTTAGAGAAAATTATCCTTGCCCTTTTGCAGAAGAAAAAACTGGAGCTCAAGTAGACTAAGAAAAATTGCCAATGGTTGTAATGCTAAGAAGCTGAAAATATTGAAATTGAAACCCAAACTCTAGTGTGGGAATCCTAAGTTCACACTTTCTTCCTTTCTCTGTGCCAAATAAATGGCATAAATAAGAGTCTTCAAAGAAAAAAATTATACTCTAATGCTGATGGAAGTGCACATATTTTCAGAAAATTGAAAAAAGTTATTGGAAGTGAGAACATGGAAGTTATGAGAGTATTTACTTTGTTGAAAAGGAACACAAGTCCAAAATTTAAGGAAGCTGAGTAAAAGCAAAGCAAAATTAAAATGAGAATCCTTGGAATAGGCTAATAATCCTAGAGAAAATATTGGTAGAGAAAAGGCTGAAGACACAGAAGAGGGACAAAGGAAGGAGAACAGTCCCTGAGATGGTAGGAGAAATAGAGAGAAACTGGGACTAATTTGCCTTTAGAAAGGAATTGCTTTTCACTGAAAATGGAGGGACTAATTGAGAGTCTATGTGGCCATGAATTCTGTTTTACATGAGAGTCAAAAGTTGAGAGTTTCTCTACACAATGGCAATTAGTGTTGCTTTTCCTTGTGATATAGATAAGAGTTTGGTGATTGAGTAGGTAACCTAGAAAATAATAATAAATGTATGATATGTTGGTGAAATTAGAAGAGGAATTAACATGGATATTCTTATTTACAGTTCTGAAGGCTTACTGAAAGTTGGAGATCAAAAACATATGATGGAAATTGACAGGACATAGAGTTGCAGAATGGATTTGGAAATAAAACTAGGTGGAAAGAACATTATTTAGCATAAGAATACAGTATGGGGTATATCAAAGAATCCTAAAGAGGAGCATAAATAAAATGAAGAGTGGGTATTAAGTGTTATAGACATAAGAACAGTTTTACCAAACTGGTTTCTGGTAGATCGCTAGGCATTTTTAATTGTTCACATAAATTCAGTTAAAGCCATTACAAAATCTTGGTTATTCAGAATAAATTTTAGTGTATCTAATTCTTCAGTAAAGAAACACTTCAACTTTTATTAACCCTACACAACATTTTATCTTTGATATGGTTTGACTCTGTGTCCCCACCAAAATCTCATCTAGAATTGTAACTCCCACAGGAGCCCAGTGGGAAGTGATTGGATCATGGGGGCAGACTTCCTCCTTTCTATTCTCATAATAGTGAGGGAGTTCTCATGAGAGCTGGTTGTTTGAAAGCGTATGGCACTTTCGTCTTTGCTCTCTCTCTCTTTTATGCTCTGCCACGGTAAGATGTGCCTGCATCCCCTTTTCCTTCTGCCATGATTGTAAGTTTCCTGAGGCCTCCCAGTGATGCTTCCTGTTAAGTCTACAGCACTGAGTCAATTACACATTTTTTCTTCATAAGTTACTCAGTCGCAGGCAGTTACAGCAGTGTGAAAATGCACCAATAAAATCTTTTTCTGTGTCTCTCCTATGAACCTGCTAAAACACCAATATTCCTTGTAATAATGTAATTCGGTAACTGATGCTAAAAATGAAGAAAAGAAAGGAGAAAATGACATAAGCAGACAGAAGTCAAAGAATGAGTGTCCAAATTTAAACTTGTAGAGCTGATGCATAAATACAAGGTATGGGCCAGAGAGAGTATATATATGATCAGGCAGCAGAAGTAGACTGTAGCTGAAGGGCACTTGAGTTGAAAAGGTCAATAGCAAATTGGGTAGATTGTTGGGTGGTTAATTCACATGACTACATAAGTGACCAATTGTCATGCCACAATTTGATGAGAGAATAATGACCAATTGTTAAAGTAAGGGTCAGATGTCGGGATTAATTTTGAGGTTAGTATATGAGAACACTTCATAGAAGTAGGAAATGCATAGCTGGTCCTTTGGAATTTGTGAGACATGAAAGTTAATGGAAGCAATAATTTAGTAGCATCTTAGCAATAATGAAAAAAATTACTCTTGTCTTTGGAATCTGCTCTGGGGATGATGGGAGTATGAGTCATCTCTCTTTGGTAAGGCAACAGGGAAAGAGCACAACTGGGAGGATTTAAGTTTTGTTTTGTAGATGTTGCTTTTTGTTTTGAGTACAAAATGTGCTATTGATTGAATTGTTTCCTGCCAAAAAAATCATAAACTGAAGTCCAATACTTCACAAAGTCGCAAAGACACACAAGAGAGGTTATATGAAGAGGCACAGGGAGAACACGGCCATCTAAAAGTCGAGGAGGGAAGCCTGGAAAAGATCATTCCTTCAAATCCCTCAGAAGGAATCAACTCACAAATCCCTCATAAGGAACCAGCTCTATCAACACCTGATTTTGGGCTTCTGGCCTCCAGAGCTGTGAGATAATAAATTCTGTTATGTATGCCATTCAATTTGTGGGGTTTTGGCACTGCAGCCTTAGAAAACAAATACAAATTGTATTATTCTGTTCTCATGTCTAATAAAGACATACTGAGACTAGGTAATTTATAAAGGAAAGAGTTTTAATTGACTCACAGTTCCACATGACTGGGAAGGTCTTACAATCATGGTAGAAGTCAAAGGAGGGGCAAAGTCACATCCTAGATGGAGGCAGGCAAGAGAGAGCTTGTGTAGGGGAACTGCCCTTTATAAAACTGTCAGCTCTCGTGAGATTTATTCACTACCATGAGAACAGCATGGGAAAGACCCACCCCCATGATTGAATTGCCTCCCATCAGGTCCCTCTTATAACATGTAGGAATTATGGGAGCTACAACTCCAGGTAAGATTTGGGTGGGGACACAACCAAACCATATGACAGATGCGTTAAGTCCAAAGGTTGAGGTTGAATAGAAAATAACTGGTTTTTATTTTTTTATAACTGTTATTCTACTTTTTAAATCAAGAATTAAGCTTTACTAAGAACATAGTAATAAGGTGTAGGAAAGAGAAGCTATTGGGAGCTGTTTTTTCCTCTAGCAGAAAGAGAATCAAGGTGCTAGTAGGTTAGTCATTATTATTTCATTATTATTAAAAGCAAAGAATTTACTTCAGACTGTTATTTTCCTTTAATCAATGTGCTCTCAAATGTCACTACATCATAGAGAGGCACAGATGACCTAAATGCTCTAATACAATCTGCACTCATATTCTAATATTCCTTGATGAAAGGGAATCTTTGGAAAAGAAGCTCTCCTTTTGCTTTTCAGAGGAAGGGTGGAAAATGCCTCTGCTTTATGGGAGACATCCTGTTTACATCTTTTTCCTTGCTGGATTTACTTGCTCACTATCTAAGGCACTTACCATGTAAAGATCCATATTTGGTGGGAATCAGCTTTTCATTGCACATGACACCTTGAATGGTAATGCAGGAGCCTATGTTACTCTGATGTGCACAGAACTTGAAATTTTAGTGAATCAGTCCACTGGGGGTTGGATTTTTTTTTCTATATACTCTAAAATATTTCTGTTTCTAGAAGACAGCAGGAGGAAGAACTGCTGTTTGAATGAGCGTCAGGTGTTGTATGAATTTTTTTAATATATATAAAAATGAATACTGTGCAGACTGAGGTGGCTTCTTTTCCATCTGTCAGCACATTCTTTACAACCATGCATAAACCTTATTATCACACTCAGTGTGTTACTGCAAAAACCATCCTGGTCCTCAGAACAGTCTCTCCACAGCTTTGAGTAAAATTCAAACTTCAGTGCACTTAATGTAAAAACAAGCAACCTAGTAAAAAAAGGGGGAGGATGCCATAGACATTTTTTTTCTTTCCTGGAAAATGTACTACAGCTCCTTCATTTTATCATATGTACAAGAGTAAATATTTTTCTTTGAATAAAATACTTCCTGATGACACACATTTGGCCTTGATAAAATTTTTCCACTGTATTCACATATATTAACCTTTTATGAAAAGACCACAAGAAGTAAAAGGCATGAGATGAATATGGAATAATTTCAGGGATTTATTTTTTTACATTAACCTTTGAGTTCTGAACTGTTGTAGTGATGTGTTTGGGGGTATATTTGGATAGAGACATTACTGCCACCCTGTTCATATTTATGGGCCTGACCTTTGTATTATAGTACTCTGCTTTGAAGCACAGTTATTTTTAATTGCTTTATGTGTCCATGGAGACTATTCTTTGCCTCCGTCAGTTATATACAGTACCCTGGCACATATGTTTGCTCAATGAATCTTTCAATGACTGGATATTTATTACCACATCTGAATATAAGAGGAGGAAATGTTGCAATTGGGGTGGTGCGTGTGTTGTGTGTTTGTTAGAAAATGTGTTTTATTGTCAATGTTGTCATATACTTAATGAGGTGACAGGAAGAATTAAAAGTGACAGATTGTTTTGGCTGCACTGGGGCCATCTGAGATATAGTCTCCTATAATGCAGCTCAATAAACCCAGCCTGTGTGAAGCCCTCAGAGTATGATTCATGGTTGCAGCAGGGCTACTCACAGAGGTTTAACGAGAGATGGTCATAGGGCAGGCAGAAGGAGCCTGAAATTGCTATTGGAAGACAATGAAAAGTGCTGTGCACCAAATTCCTGACTGAAATTTGCAAGGGTGCCTCCATCCCCGGGATTACAAGTGGCATTATTCTATTCGTGCCTGATTAGGAGCTCGATAGAATGATTGCCAAAAAGATGCATCTCAGGACAACTTATTTGTTAAAGAAGACTGCTCCATCCTTTCTGCCTAAGTAAAGCAATGACTGTAAAGCTCATTCCTGAAATGTACTGGAAGATATTCACTGATGGTAAAAATAGCTTGAGGCAGTGTTTGTCAAAATGTGGCCCTAGAGTCAGTACCCTTATCACCCCCTGGAACTTGTTAGGAAGGCAACCTCTCTGCCCTATCCCAGACATCATAAGAATTTCTAGAGTCAGGGAAGGAAAGGAAGAAAGGAATTCAAGTTTTAATAAGCTTTCCAAATAGCTGCTCTCCACACCAAAGCTACATCTTTTACTGGACAATACAGGTGACTATAAGAAATGAGGAAAAAAAGTAATTATACTTATCGGAGACATAATTAATTACATCTAAAGTAAAACTGCAGTTCATGAGAACCAACTAAGTGGATTTTTTAAAACAATCTGCTCTCACTCTACCGTGTATTAGGCTGGGCCTTCAGCAAGTCACTTAAACTATCCAAGATTCAGCCCCACCCTCATTGTTATAATGAGGAAGATAACAGTAACTACGCTGTGGAATTTATGAGACTTAAATGAAATGACGTATTTGATCATACTTTGTACAAAAGTAAAATGTAGACACATGTTAGTTGTACTTAAAATATTAAGTTGTACTTATTGTGTACTCCATTTGAAGGCAGATCACAATTTAACAAGTTTTCAACAGGACTTAGATAATAACAGCTATTCATTATTTATTAAATTCTCATTGTGTGCCAGACACTCAGTTGAGCAAAGTACAAACATCATTGATTTATTTAAATCATTTAATTCTCAATACAACAGTATTAAGTAGGTGTTATGATTGTACAACCACAATTTTTTCTGAAAGAGTAAAGCGGATGAAAGTAGTCAAGCAATTTGCAGAAGGACACATAGCTTGTAAGTAACATCCCTGTGAGTCACATTCAGAGCTGTCTGACTTGATGTGCTTTCTTAACCCAAAAACAATTCCTTCTCTAGGGGAAGAAAACAATTTTTATAGTGTTCTTCAGCACTATAATTTTATCTATCTCTTTGCCTATACTACAATGACTGCTGGGCAATAGTGATTAGAATTATGCCCATGAGTTAGAGTAAGATGCCTTGAAATTAAATAATAATAAATAATAATAATTGCTATGGCTTAAATGTATGTGTCTCCCTAAAATGGATATTTTGGAATCTAAGACCCAATGTGATAACATCAAGAGGTGAGACCTGTAGAAGGTGATTATTTCATGGGATTAGCAACCTGGTAGAAAGGTTGAAAAGAACTAACTAGGCCTGTTTTTGTGCTGCCATCCCTTCCACCATATGAAGACAGAGCACTCATCCTCTCTGGAGGACAGTGGTAAAGGAGCCATCCTGGAAACCTACACTAAACCCTCTCCAGACACCAAAATCATTGATACCTTGAGCTTGGACTTCGCAGCTTTCAGAATTGTGAGAAATAAATTTCTGTTCTTTATAAATTACACAGTTTCAGTTATTTTATTATACTGGCTGATATGGTTTGGCTCTGTGTCCCCACCAAAATCTCGCCTTGAATTATAGTAATCCCCATGTGTCAAGGGTAGGACCAGGTGGAAATAATTGAATCATGATGGCAGTTTCCCACATGCTGTTCTCTTAATAGTAAGTTCTCATGAGATGTGATGGTTTTATAAGGGGCTTCCCCCTTCACTCGACTCTCATTCTGTCTCCTGCCACCCTGTGATGGGGTGCCTTCCACCATGATTGTAAATTTCCTGAGCCCTCTCCAGCCATGCAGAACTGTGAGTCAATAAACCTCTTTTCTTTACAAATTACCCAGTCTTATGTATTTCTTCATAGCACTGTGAGAACAGACCAATACACCAGCACTAATAGAATGAGACAATAAAAAAATTAAAAATATGATCACTATTCTCTAAGTAATAAAGATAGAAAAAAAGATTTAATTTTTTTTTAAATTATAATAGCAACAGTGGGAATCAATGAGGATTTCCTCACAGTTAAATTAGCAGGCTGTTCTAAAGTACCCTAGTTATTCAGGTTCTCACATCCTGTATAACTAATATTATATAACACATCTTATTGCTGGATCTCCCTAGAAACTATTGTGCAATTCCCGATGTTGCTATTTTGATGCATCAAATATGCAGGCATAAAATGAAAGATCAAGAAATACCTAAATCAGAGACATTTCAGATGGGAGAAAGTTAACTATCCTTATGCCAAGTTCTCAAACCTTAGCAATGTAAATTGTTCTCTGTTTTGTTTGATTTCTCCTGACAGGGGAAATAAGGGTTTGGCGTGTCTAAAGTGACTTTGTACCCTTGAGTCAACATAGCTTGTATGTTCCAGTGTTCATACCACCTCCATCTCTTTCTTTTCGTGTGTGTGTGTGTGTGTGTGTGTGTGTGTGTGTTAGAGAAGGGGAGGGGGTGTCTCTCTCTCTCACTTCACCTTCCTTAAGAAGTCTGCCCAGGCACTGCTACTAAGTGGTTTCTTTGTGGATGAGATATAGGGAAAAAAAATCAAAGAAGGCAAAGAGACAGGAGAGAAACAGAACAGCAGAAAGGCACAATAACAACCACTGTCCTGGAAAAAGAGTTATTGTGCCACACAATGATCTGACCATTTCAATGCACAGGGCAGAATAGAGCACACCAAACATTCCTTCACTCATATCCTGAAATGTGAAAGGGTTGTCCTAGTTTCAGTTATTTTCTTTTATTCTTCCACTCAAAGGGAGCTAATGAAACAAAAAGCCAAGGCTATACAACTGCTGCTCCCTTAGCAGGCTGTTGAGGAAGTGGCATTTCTATCTATCCTTATTTCTATTTGCAGGTTGTTGCTGAGTCCAAGTAAGCATTCCTCTTGGTGAGACAAACTCTCGGGGACGTCAGACTCATCTCCTACATGGTCTCAGACTTTCTCTAAGGTCCAAATGAATGCGACATAGTCAGCTGGTCCATAATGATGGAACATTAATGTAATGGGAGCCAAGAGTTATCTAAGGTATCATAAATACACTTTCCCTTTTAGAAACTGATGGTATAACCTTTTCATGCTTGTTCCCTTTCTCTTGACTACTTGATAGGTTAGACACAATATAAGTCATTACTGAGTTACTTAATTAATAAATGAGAGGCAACTTTATGGTGGAATAGACATTTAAAGCCCTGTGAACTAGGGAAATGTATTTAACCTTTCTGAGCTTCAATTTCTCAATATGTGATCAGAATAATAAAGTCTAATTAACAGGGAGGCTTTTAAAGTTTAAATTACATGAAATACAAAACTACTTCTTTTCTTACTAATTTGGGCAACAAACATTTATGTATTTGCTATGTCTCAATACTATGTCCAAGGCATGGAAATGTTAAAATTAAAGCCTCAAAGATCTTATAGCCTAAAACTAAAATAAAATTTCTATAATGTAATAACTGAGCGAGTTACAAGGAAATGCCATGCTCTGAGTTCAAATTATGAGTTCTTTATTCAGCCAGCAACCGAGAGTCAGTTAACGCTCAAAATCTATCAGCCCCAAGGAAGGGGCTTGATTTCCCTTTATACCTTGATTTAAGTAGGGGAGTGGGCAGCCTAGTTGAAGTGGAATTTTAGAGAAGCAGAACAAGCAAGTTAGTAGGAGGAGGCTGGTAACTTGGGGGCAGGAGGTTCCCAGGACTGTTGGTTGCAAAGGGTATTTCCATATAATCACTAAGGGGGGTAGCAGGGGGAACTTGCCATAAATCAATCACCAAGGAAGATATTCACAATAGCAGGTAGACTGGCAGAGCAGGATGCGGATACAGTGGTTACAGGTACTATAAACAGTGTGAACCACTCTTAACTTAGTTCAAAGCTTTGAGTGCAGAGTGACCCAGTAATGCACCTGAGGGGGCCGAGGCAGGGAGGGAGAGGCTCGAGACAGCTTGTCAGGTTTGCAGCTAAGATGCAGTCAGTTAGGCCAACCCAGGTTAGGTTATTACAATAATACAGATTCTCCATGAACTGGCTTGATATAGTAATTATAACTTTAGTTTTATATATGTTGAAATAAAACAGCATTTAAAAAGATGCAAGTAGACAACAAACCACAGAAGTACTTTGTCACAGTTAGAAATTACAAATATCATAGTAGAGTGGCTAATGATATCTTAAAATGTTGTTTTTACTCATTACTGCTTTCAAATTAGTGGACTTGGTGCTAGACTTTCTTAATGGCTTAAAAAATAAACATGCATATATTTTATAACTGTACATATTTGGTTTTATGTGTTCAAAAGTGAATGGGCTTATGGGTTTCATCAAATTGCCAAAGGGGTTCCTAGTATGACAGGTTTAATAATCCCTGTAGAAGAAGAGACACCAAAATAAATCAACAATTGCAGAGGCCCAGTGCAGTGGCTCACACCTATAATCCCAGCACTTTGGGAGGCCAGACGGGTGGATCACTTGAGGCCAGAGGTCCGAGGCCAGCCTGGCCAGCATAGCAAAACCCTGTCTCTACTAAAAATACAAGAATTAGCCAGATGTGGTAGCACATGGCTGTAATCCCAGCCACTTAGAGACTGAGTCAGTAGAATCACTTAAACCCAAAGATGGAGGCTAGGCTGCAGTGAGCCAAGATTGAGCCACTGCACTCCAGCCTGGAGAAATAGAGCAAGACCCTGTCTCAAAGATAAATAAATAAATAAATAAATAAAATTTTAAAAAGTAAATCAGCAATTCCAATACATTATAATTACCACAGCAGAATAGTTAATGACATGTAGGGATATAATGGGATACCAGTCCAAGGCAATGTGAGTGTAGTGGGGTGTGTGTGTGTGTGTGTGTGTGTGTGTGTGTGTGTGTGTGTGTAGTGTGGTGGGGTGCTGGAGAGGTCAGCCCTAGGTGGTTGGTCTTGGAAGAATTCAAAGAGAAACTTCTTTCCTAAGCCTGAAAGAGAAGATTAGAGTTAACCCGGTCAAAAATAGAGATCCAGGTGAAGGGTAAGATAGGGAGAAAAGGGATGAACTTTGCAAGGCCTAGGCAAAGGCAGGGATGTGTGAGAATGCTTGATATGCCTGAGAATCTGTATGGCCTGGAAGAATTCAGAAGATAACGCCAGGGAGATAAACAAGCACCAGACCAGGAAAAGGTTTGGATGCCTTTCTAAGGAGTTTGATAATTTTCCTAGATGTAGTGCAGAGCCACTGAAGTATTTTTAGCAGAAGGATATGTTTTAGAAAGATTGCTCTGCCTGCATTGTGGAGGATCAGTGTGTAGCAACTGCAGGGATGGTGGGAGCCAGTGAGGGAGGAATGAGATAAATTAGGAGCCTGTGGTAGTAACCCAGGCAAGAAATGAGGGGGGCCTGAATCATGGCAGAGGCGGAGTGTGAAATTACTTTGTGAAGTGTAAAATGCTACTATGGTGTTAAGAGAAGAAAGGAAAGAAAGAAGGAAAAAAGTCAAGGAAGAAAAGAGGGCAGGAGAAAAGAGAAACAGACTGAAGAAGAGTAAGGGAGGAGAGGAAGTCAGAGAGGAATAATAGTCTTCAGCTAAATAGACATTAGAAGTCAAAGTGTTTCATTAAATTTGATAACAACTGTTAGTCTGCCCTGGAAATGCAATAGGATTACTAGTAACCCATGTCTCAGCCAGTCCTCCAGATGGCTGCTGATTGACTCGAATGAAAGCTAATCAGAACCCTTCTTCAGTGATTCAATTGCTACACAAATAGCCACAGTGAAGGTGAGCTCAGCAGAAGAAAGCTGTTGCCAAACACACAACCTCCCAAAGGCAACAGGAAAGACAGCACAATTTTTTTTGACAGCAGTAGCTAGGTTTGTTTACACATTCCTGGAGACTGACTAAACACACACACACACACACCCTAGAGTTTTGTATTTAAGAGACATAATATAGGCTGTATTTCACATTGGATTCAGTATGAGAGTTGCAGGAGCACATCTAAAGGACTAATTTGACCCAGAAGAAGGAAATCAATACACACCCATTCTAACATGCAAAATGTGGATGAAAAAAAAATGCTAAAAGCAATCATGCAAAGTGATATCTGAGGATTGCTTCAGGAGAATCAAAACTGTTTTTACTGAGCTCAGTCGTCAGGTTCTTTCTGTTCTTTTCCTTTTCTTACATTTTCTTTGGTATTAATTACTGGTGTGAAACAGGAATTACCTGTTAGACACCATTAAAGTTATTTCTAAGAACTGTGAGCTTATTGAAATCTATTCTTTTGTCTGACTCTCTTCCAAATAAATGATATTCTGCTTTCATCTTGATGAATTCCTGAATAATTGAATAATTTTCCAGAAGAGAGCAAGTCTGATTTTAGAAATACCCAAAGTTAAAAATGCTAAAAAGAGTCTCCATTCAAAAGATGGTTATGCAAATGAATGAAGTTACACATAATTCCAACAGAGATCTTAATTTAAACAACACTCCCCACCAGATTCTATTCAAAGTTTACAATTCAGCCAATCCAAATCCACTTTTCAACAGATTTGCTTTTATATAAGGGAAGGGTGGAAAGAAGATAGATTATGCCAAATAAAACAGGAAAAGTAAAGGAAATTGTTATTATGAAAGTTAGTAAATTCAAAATACAAATCAGAAAAGCATTAATCTTTTTAAAAAGATGTCAACATAGAGAGCTGGTTTAGGATAAAGCATATATAAAGGGTGCTATTTCCCTATTAAGTCGATTAATACTTAAATCCATGTTTTTAACAATTGTGATGGTACCTCTGAAGCTAAAGCCATCTACATTTAATATATGCAAGTTCAATACATGAAACCCTTTCCATTTTGAGTAACTGGGTTTGCGTCAACATCTGCTAGCCCAACAGAAAGAAAAGCTCTGATTTTACACAGTTTTTATAGAGCCAAAAGCATTTTCCAACACATTCCAAAAAACCCCTAATGATGTTTCACCCAGTTCCTCCTGAAGGTTGGTACATAATTAATGAGGTGATGGAAGGTCTCTAGAATTAGTTTTCATCTAAATAAAGGTGCCCGATGTTTATCTGTACCTTTTGTACTCATTGTTGCCTTGAATACACCAAGCTTCCTGTTGGTACAGGGGACTATCGATTTGCTGACTAATCTTTTTATCTGATCATTATAGATTGCAACTCTCAGTCTATAACCTTTACACACAGTGCTATTGTGGATAAATAAAACACAATACAAAATAATTAACATGTTCCTGTGTTGATATTTCTCTTCCTGGCAAGAGCAGAGAAGTAAGACTTTGGTTTGACAACAGGACATTCATATTTTTAGAGAAAAGTAGAAAAAGAAGATGAATGGATGAATATGCAATCTTTAGTTTCTTAATATAAATTACTCAGGAAGAAACAGTATGTAGCCTTGGGGAAATCAACAGCTTCTTCAATTGGATTGCTTCTGTCACTGTATGGACACAGTCTTGTTTGATGTCCTCCTACCATTTGTCTTGTATAGAGTCTTTTATCTAAATCCAAAGTAATGCAGTCATCAGGGATGCAATTCAATAATGGCTCCACAGGAGCTGTCATCCACAGTTTGCTATTCATCTTGTAAAAGCCTTTGAGTTTTCAAAGTACCAACTAAGGTTGGCATTTCAATGCTGCGAACAGATCCCTTAAAGTTCTTTTGTGTTCACAAGAAAGGGAGTGAAATGGAGAATGGGGGGAGATTAAATGGCCAACCTACTACTCTATCTGACTACCTAGGGATAACCCCAAGCTTCCCAAGGGAGCAAAGACAGTAATGAGACATTGCAATGAATGGAGGACACATTGAATGGTATTTACTTCACACTGAGTTCCACTGCTATAATTAAGAGGCAACGAATTTATAAAAATTGAGCAGAAAAAAGGAAAGTTAAAAAAAATGATGAGTAAGCGAATTCCTTGGAACATTTTTAGAAAAAAGCATTTTAGAAATAAAAGTATTTTTAAGGAGTTTAGAGATGAATGAGCTGAAGTTGATGGGATGTATTAATAAGCTCACATCTCATGCGTGGCTGTGCGAACAGGCTGGACTGGAACTACTATCATTGGAGCTGATTGTCAGCTCTTTTTCTGGAGGTGTGAATATTTTCCTGTTCCATTCAAACTCACATCCTAATCTTTCTATGAATGTGATATATATTTGAGAATAACTTGCCTAAGAAAGCGTGGGAGAAAAGTTTCTGGCGCAGCAAAGAGATCATGTCAAATGCAACTTTGTCAGACTTAAGAAACTCAACTATTTGTTTGGCAATCCCTAAAGACATAGAGAAGGGTGGAGACACCTCTGACCAAAGCCACCCAAATGCTACACAAATTCATTATGACTCTGGTCCTTAGCTTGTACTTTTGGAAGGAGGAGTTTGGCTAAGAGGAGCCATAATATAATGCTTAAAAGGTTCAGAGTAGTAGTGGAAACCCAGATTATAAACCCAGCTCTCATTCTGATTAGCTATATAATCTTGGGCAAGTCATTTAGTTTCTGGGCTTTAATTTCCTTATCAAAGTAATGAGGGATTTGGAATGAAACATTTCAAACATACTTTTCTTCTCAAACATGCTATGATTCTGTGAATGTAATAAGTGATGACTGTATTTTCTGTGCAAGTCATAAGTTAATCTGTTCAGTCATGCATCATCAAAATATCAACAACTTTTATTAGGTTCCTTCTATTTGTTAAGTCCTGTGTTAGTGGCTGGGAAAAGAATAGGTTGTAATAGCATATTTTGTCCCTGCCATCATCAAACTTGCAGTCTAGTGAGGGAAACAAACATTTTATCAGTAATGACACCAGGCATAAATGTACAATTGTGAGAAATGTTAAAACTGTAACAAATGCACGGTGTTGTGAAAGCTTAATAGGTGAAATTGACCTGGCAGAAGTGATATGGGAGACTTCTCTAAGGATGTAATAGCTAAACAGAGATCAGAAGACTGGTGAAATGATTTTCTTTGCCATCTGAATATGCCTAACCTTCACCCGGAAAAAAATGAAGAATCATTGAGAGTTTAAACACAATGCAGCATGATCAGATCTGCTTCTGTCTCAGTTTAGAAAGACCATTCTGCCAAAAGTAAAGAGAAAGAGTTGAAGGAGAGCAAAGTTTGAGGTAAAATTAATCTTCTTCATGAGACAAGTTAAATTAATTTGCAGCAGAAATGTAAGGAGATAAAATAGTGCTTGAACTTGCAATATCAAGAATTAGGGCAGGACACAAGTGTGTCCTGTGTGTGATTGCTCCTTCAAGTCTGCTCTCAGGGGCAAGCCCAAAATTTAAAAATATCATTTCCTTGTAGTTTGCTACCAGTTTATGAAGTTGTTTGTCAATTTACAAATATTTATTTAAAGAAACATACATTAACCTTAAATAAAAATATTTCTTTATTCTTTTCCTACTCATGCATCATTTAATGATGGGTTGCCATGGGAGCAGATGTGAGTATCTGTGGCACTAATAAATAATTCTGATGAATTCTAAAGCTGAACCATTTGTTTGTTGTGATTGGGCCAAAATGAGCATCCCATAAAATTTTGCCAATCCTGAAGTATGGTTTATAAACTGTTAAATGTTATTTTGTAAGCATGCTTCTCAGGAAGGTCATGGGCAAGTCCTGACTGCTCATTCTTAAAACTGTTCAAAGTGACTGGCATATTACTAAAAAGAAATAATTTCCAGGCAGATCTAAAATATTTCCTCACAGTAACTTCTAGGTGTTCTGTCACATCTGCAGTTTAAAGAAGAGAAGATAACTTATTTTGACTTGAAAGCTCCTTTCCGATTTTATTACAATTCTTTTCACCAATACACTTATATTTCCAAATTGGCCTTCTCAGCCTTCCAAGCTAAGCATCATGTGATTCCATAGCCACCCTTTATATGAACTCATGCCTGCATGCTTCACCTGTCTCATACTCTCCTATTCAACTCCTGTCATTCTTCAAGACCATGTATTTTGTTCCTACTCAAGGGAGATGCTCAATTGTCTTCTTAGTCCTATTAAAATCTCTCCTCTAAATTTCTGAAGGTATTATTAGCTATAATGTCATTTATCTTTACAACTTTATAACTGAATTATTTTAAATACGTATATATTATATATTAAATTCTATGTATTTGGTATATGTACACACACACACACACACACACACACACACACACACACACACACACACATTGTTCCAAACAGATTGGTCCAATCTACTTGGAACCATTGAGAGATTCTTTAAGAAATGGGAGAAGAGTTATTTGCATTTCATTTCTTTATACTTACAACATCCGAAACAGTCATCTAAAAGAATGAATATTTAACAATATTTTTTAAAGAATAGACAATAAACAGTTAAAATAGTACCTATTAAAGAATGATTTAAATTCTTCGAAGAAAATTAGATAAAATATCTTCAATATAAAGAGCAAAGTTATAATTGTGATGTTGCCAAAAAAATTGGTTGATTTGGGCTTTTTTCTAAAGAGTGTCAAAGATTTTTCTAGTACAAGTGCTCCTAAAATCAAGAGTTAATACAGTGATCAGGGAAATAAAAATAGAATCAGAATTATAAAATCTAGCCAAAAATATCTCTACTGCTACTCAGAGCATTCATGTAATAAATACAACCTTTGTTAAAATTAATGTTTTGGATTATTATTAGAGGACTTCATGGGATTAGCTTGATATTAATAAAACTATAGAGACAGTCATACTCAATTTCCTTAGTACCCATCAAATTGTAGTTTCTATGACTTCCCTCGAAAGCTCTAAGATGAAGAATATGAAACCTCAAATACATTGAAGGTTTGGAAAATTATTGTAGAGCTTTAATAGTACATGGAAGAGGATATTAGCAGAGCTATACGGGTTTGCCTTGTGGGGGGCAACAAGACCTTACATGATCTAGTTCCTGCCTTCATCATCTTATCTTCCAAAATTCAGCTTGGCTCCAGCCCCTGGGTGTTTTCTTTTCTGGACTTTGAGCATACTGAATTTATTCACATCTGGCTGTTTACTCTGCTTGGAATGTTCTTTACAGAGATCCGAACATGGCTAATTGTTTTCTTTTTCTTTTTTTTTTTATTCTAAGTGTGCTAGATTTTATTATATATATATATATATATATATACACACACACATTTTATTTTAGGTTCTGGGGTACATGTAAAGAACATACAGCTTGTTGCATAGGTATATACATGGCAATGTGGTTTGCTGCCTCCATCCCCGTCACCTTTATCTGGTATTTCTCTCCATGTTATCCCCACCCAACTCCCTACCCCCCACTGTCCCTCCCCAAAACCACCACAAGGACCTCAGTGTGTGATGCTGCCCTCCCTGTGTCCATGTTTTCTTAGTTTAACTGAAATATCACCATCTCCGACTTGCCTTCTCGGACCACTCAAGCTAAAGTAAGATTCTTCCCCATCAATCTTAATTGCTATTATCAAGATTTGTTTTTCATAGTATGGTGTATCATATATGCATACATACACAGGTGTGTGTGTGTGTGTGTGTGTGTGTGTGTGTGTAAATCATGCCCGTATCTGGCCCAGTGCAATCACTCATGCATTCTTTCTCTGGAGTATAAAATCTCATGCCCAGCTATAAAAAATGACTGCTTTGGCCCATTTACAAAGAAAGCAATGGCTCGTTCATTTCCGGTCTTCTGAATTTCCCAGATGGAGGTCAGACATCACTAACTACAACTTCTTTAAAATGTGTGTCTCACATTAGGCTCATAATGGTCCACTTAAGGTCCTCCCTCTTGACTTGCGAGGAAAGATAAAGTAGCCCTACCCCTCACCCCTTGCATGGGTCTATGACACAAAGTTCCCCAAAGACACCTTTCTTCCAGTTTCTTTATTCCTGTGCTTCTTTTGTGTGCTCGGAGCGAGTCGGGATAAAGACTGAGCTGCTGTTCTCTGGACGCTACTGTAAGTTCTATTTGGTGCTCTATCTCACTTCTCTCTTTATTAGCTCATACGTGCCACTTTATATCTTAATTATCATCTCTATTTTTAACAATTTAGCATCCTTATATCTTTTTAACTAATATTCCTTAGGGAAGAAAAACGTCTTCCTCAGATCTCTCTCTTGTTTTGTCTTTGGAAGCTCCAAGCAGCAGGAGAAAAGCTGGAGAAAGAAAAAGAGGTTTAGAAGAGACATGGAAATGGAAAGGAAAAAGAAAGAAAGGAAACAATGACAACAAAAACGAACCTGAATTTATCAGCTCCAAACGAAATATGGGGCTGCTGTTAATTTTAGGAGAAAAGGTATACATCGGCTCAATAAATTCAGTCACCAGTTCTCAAACATTTTCATGTTGGAATTCCTTTAAAAACTCTTAGAAATTAACAAGGAACTCAAAAGGCTTATGTTTACTTGGATTGTATCTATCAATATTTACTGCATCAAAATTAAAACTGAGAAATTATAAAATACAAGAGTATATAAGTGTGAATCCTATTAACCATCAAAGCAATGACATGATCAAACTTCATATAACGTCTGGAAAACTGCACAATTCATTCTTGAGAAACTAAGAGTAAAAAAGGTAAATAATTCTTAGTATAATTCTTAGTATTATTAAAATAGGTTTTTTATCTCATTATCCTCTTTAAAGGTTTTTAGGGACCTACAGTAGTCCCCAGACTGTATTGCAAGAACTGCTAAACTAGGTGGTCAGTAACTAGTTTTATTTTAGGAGAGGGCTTACCAAAATACAAGTTTGAGCTGTGACTACTCACAGGCAAACATTCATCTCAGGCAACTCCTTACAAGTGTAGTTCTAGTTACCTTTCTAGAACTATCAGTTTACAAGCTAGAATAAAGAATCAAACAGATTAGAAAAAAAAACCAAAACTTTAATTAATTTGATTTAAAATATATCTTAATCAATTTGTCTTCCCTATTATCCTTTATTCATTGGCTCTGAAGGAAAATAATAAACATAACAATTTCTACATTTATATTGGCATATAATCTATGCTTACTGATGAACCACAGAAACAAAACATTGATTTACTTTCTTTTTCTCTGCTTTGAGTAAGGTCTGAATAGACTTGCAACATAAACTAATTTAGGCTCTGTCCAATAGCATTAGAGTATCTCTCCTCAAACCTAATAATGTAATAGCTCTCTCTTACCCACAGTTCCAGAATTTTCTACCTTCCCTTCACAAAAGAAGCCTAGCCTAATTTATGAAATACCCTAGGGGACATTCCAAGTATCAATACCTCTGCCCTGGATGATTTATTAAGAGAGTATTTATAAATTATCCTCCAATAATCATTCTTTCCCATTTTGTAGTTAAATTGTCACCTATAGACCTTTAAAATAAGAATAGTTTCCCAGAAGGAAGGTTGTAGGAAAAGGGAGTGATTTTCTCATATTTAAATCTCAAAGTGCTTAAATTGTTTTTTAAAGTTTTTTTCAGAATAAAATGATGTGATTATGGAAAGCAACAATCAAAGAGCAAGCATTGTTTTTCGGTTGAATAACTTTTAACTTAATATTTTTGTTCCTTTGAGAGTTTCAATGTAATTACTGTAAAAATCAGCAAACATGAAAGTTTCTAATAGTTTTTCTAATTTTAGAATCCACATATGTTTTTTATGAAAAACTTTTAAAACAGAAAAATGCATAAAGAAGTAAATTGTTAAAAATTCTTAGTCCTATCTTTTGGAGAGAAGATACTAAAATTATGTTTTATTTAAAATATTAAAATAAGTTACAATATTAATATTATTTTTAAATTTTCCTTCTGGCTTATTTAATTTTTTTGTTTAATCTGGCCATTGTGTTTTTAATTTAAATTATTCCATGATTAATTTCTAAAGGTTTAGTTTGCTGTTGCTGTTTTTTTTTTTCAAATACACTAAATTACTTTTAAAATACCTTTATTCTTTATTACATTTAGATTTATTTTTTAAGGTCTGCATTTTAAGCAACTTGGTTTCATATCTACCTAACAATTTAATCAGTTAAAGTTCTTGAGTATCTAATCTTGGTGTTTTGAAGTACATGATGACTCTCCTTCCTAGTGGATTGTTTCTTAGTGAGTTTTACAAGTTTTGATTAGGAATTCATTGTCAGAAAGATTTATTTGCAGAAACCCTGTATGGCTCTCTTACCAGAGCTGTTTTGTGATTACAGTGATTTTACTACCTATTCCAAAACCACTCTTTATATTTAATGCAGCTTCACTTTTAAAAAAGTACTTAACTGAATACCAAGGCACTGTTCCAATCACTGAGGCTGCAGTTGTGAACGCACAAGATAAAACACCGGCCTTCACATTACTTATATTCTATGTTGAGGAGGCAGAGACAATAAACAAATAAGCAAGATATATAGTGCAACAGAGATAAATGCTACTAAAGGAATAAAGAAAGGAAGTGCTGAAATTCTAGGATTGGAAATTGAAATGTCAATGAAAAGAGTCAAACTATATAAAATATTTGAAGAAATTTATTCTGAGCCAAATATAAGTAGCCATGGCTCATTATACAACCCTCAGGAGGTCTTGAGAACATGTGCCCAAGATGGTTGGGGTGCAGCTTGCTTTTACACACTTCAGGGAGACATGAGACATCAATCAATTACATTGAAGAAATAGATTGATTTGGTCCAGAAAGGAAGGACAATATGAAGAGGGCAGAGGGGTTGGAGGAGCTCCTAGGCTGTAAGTAAATTTAAACATTTTCTGGTTGACAATTGGTTGAGTTTTTCTAAAGACCTTGGATCAAAGAAAGGAATGGCTGAGTTCAGAGGTTGTGAAGACCAAAATTTCATTATGCTCCTGAAGCCTCAAGGTAGTAACTGGCTTCAGAAAGAATAGGTTGTAAAATGTTTCTCTTCAGACTTAGTCAGTGTTGGTGTTAATGCTGGAGAGGTATAATGAGGCAACCCACTTCCCTTCAAGGCCTGAACCAGTCTTTCAGGTTATATTTTGTAAGATCGCTGGCTGAAAAGGAAGTCCATTAAGATAATTAGAGAGCTTAAAATTTTATTTTAGGTGTATGGATATATTGAAAAGAGTACTGTTGGAAACACAAGCTCAGAGTCACAAAGAAAAGTACTCA
>PVKP010029055.1:0-29519 GCA_004027715.1 Plecturocebus donacophilus
ACAAAAGAAACTACACCCTTTAAAGCATACTCCCTTTATGAAATAGCCTCAATTAATCACTGGGCTCAAATTATCATTGTGTTAATAGTGCTTCTGTAATCAATTAGTATCAGACAATACCTTTACAGCGGGATAATTCAAAGAAAATGAATCTAGAAAACGCTGAGTTTAGGAACTTCTAACTTCACTCTTAGAGTTAAGATTCAGATTGGGATGGGCCCAATATTTTGCCAGCCCTTCAGATAATGCTAGTCCTTCAGATAATGCTAGTCCAGAGTAAGTTCACATGAGGACAAGGATGAGACATTCTGTCAGCAAAGACTTGAAGGAAACAAAAAAATATGCTTGATTATCTGGCATTCTGTATCCAGTGGTGTCAGACTCTAAGAATGTCCATTAAGAATCCCAAATTCATTTGAATAGAAGTCGGTACTTTCAAATTTAATGAGAAAAGTAGCATCTAATTATAACGAAAGAGCTGCTTCCTCAAAGAAAAATATCATTTGAAAAGGACTTTTTAGTGTTTACAGTGGTTAAATATACACAGGTATTTTATCACTATTTAGTTTATTGTTTTTATGTTTTATGTATGTATTTTTGCATACACATACACACACATATACACATGTATGTGTAAATATAGTAATACATATATATACATATAATCTCAAATTGGTTCTTGAATGCTGTGAAAGGGGTTAATGGAGAAACCAAATACATAAACAAATATAAACAACCACAGACAGGAAAAGTAGAAAATGTTAAAAGAAAATTTTTCAACAACAAGTAGCACTAAGGTGAGTTGGAGGAAATTTTGTCACGAAGCACAAAACAGACCGGTCTAGCACGTCTTGCATTTTTAGTGGATGTCCAAACCAGTGTTTCCTAACCTTGGCTAATTATCAGAAGCCCCAAGGGTGCTTGTTAAAAGTAAAAATTCCCTTGGTCACCATAGACCTTACTGAATCAGAGTCTTGAAGGATGACCTACGAATCCACTTTTTTAACAAGTACCCCAGGTGATTTTGATGAATAGCCCAGGATGAGAAATACTGCCTAGTCAGGGAAGCTCAGCCTTGGCTGCACATTTTAATTGGTTGTACAGGTTTTTTTTTTTTAATATTAATGTCTGGGCCCCACCCTAGACCAATTAAGTCAGAAGCTTTGGGATTGGAGCTCAAGCACAAGTGTTTAAAAAATGATTACAGGTGGCTGGGCATGGTGGTTCACACCTGTAATCCCAGCACTTCTGGAGGCCAAGGAGGGCAGATCATCTGAGATGGGGAGCTCGAGACTAGCCTGACCAACATGGAGAAACCTCATCTCTACTAAAAATGCAAAATTAGCTGGGCATAGTGGTGCATGCCTGTAATCCCAGTTACTCGGGAGGCTGAGGCAGGAGAATAGCTTGAACCTGGAGGCAGAAGTTACAGTGAGCCGAGATCGCGCCATTGCACTCCAGCCTGGGCAACAAGAGCAAATCTCTGTCTCAAAAAAAAAAAAGAGAGAGAGAGAAAGATTACAGGTGATTTTATTGTGCTACCAAGATTGAGATCTACTGGTTTAGATAAATAATATGCTAATAGAATACCACTCTAAAACAGGAACCAATGTCATAATGAGTGCATCTTCAGTCTGTGAATAACTAGAAATTTAGAAGAAAAATAGAAAATCTGCGACATTTTTAGACATTTTCATAACTACAAATCAGTGAATCTATTCCTGCTGCTTGCCATTTCATGTATTTATTTTGAAATAGATAAAGAAGTGGAAGGAATGGAGGAAACAAAATGGAAGAAGTCCCAAGCATATTCTGAGTAATTAAAATCTCTTAAGACATTTCACCCATCCCTCTAACAATTACACTTGAGCTTATTCTATGTATATAAATGTATATATGTTATTTAAGAATTTCCTTTAAATTTTTTTATTGATACATAGTTATACACGTTTATGAGGTACAAGTGATATTCTCATACCTGCATACAAGGTTTAATGACCAAATCAGAGTATACATTACCTCAAACATTCATTATTTCTCTGTGTTAAGAATATTCTAAATCTTCTCTTTAACAACTTCCTTATTTTCATTATCCAGTCTTTGTAGAGAAAATGTACTTCTTACATTTGAATAAATTAAAAGTGATAAATATAAGATGACTAGGATTATGATTATATGAAAAATATTAACTTTTAGATATATTTTGTTTTCAGTTTAAGTGTAAATACCATTATTATTTATTCAAGAAAATATAAAATTAATGTTACTATAAGTACAATTTACAAAATTGGTATATTTATCTGTAATTTTTTTTATTTATTTATTTTTTAACAGGCAGGTGCAATGCTTTACTTTGCACTTACTGGATTAGAAAGATTTATTTTGCTTTCACACACTCTGTGGTGTATTCTAATTTACAGGCCCCGAGAAAGAAAGTTTATCCATTTTATTCAAGTTTTTTTGTTTGTTTGTTTTTAGGATGCATTGCCAAGTTACAGACAAATTGTGTATGTTCATTTCATTTAATGCAACATTATAGGTATTTCCAAGTTCATATTTGTATTCGTTTGCAAGGTCTTCCATATAAAATACCACAAACTGGATTACTTAAACAACAAAAATGTATTGTCTCACAAATCTGGAGGCCAGAACTCTAAAATCAGGGTGTTGATAGGGTTCATCTACAAGTCAAAGCCCTTTAAAGCCCTTCTGAGGGCTATGAGGGAAAGATCTGCTCCAGGCATCTCTCTTTGACTTGTAGATGGCCATCTTCTCACCATGTCTCATCACATCTTCACTGTGTGTATGTCTATCTCTGTGTCCAAATTCCCCCATTAGATAACAACACCAGTCCTATGAGATTGGTGCTCAACCTTAAAGACTTCATCTTAACTATTTCTACAATGACCTTGTTTCCAAAAGTCATATTTTTAGGTCTTAAGGATTAGGGCTTCAACATATGAAATTGGTGGGGCACACAATTCAACCCATAACACTTTTGAAGTCATTTACTCAGTGCTTTCTATCAAGCCCAAGAAGACAATTATGAGCCCCTGTATGTTCTTCTGTATGGGTTACATGTCCGTTTAAGTAAATCTTTCCTGATTCTGTTACTCCCATCCAAACTGGGATTAAGTGCTCTTCTTATATAAAACCTCTCCACTTTGATTGGTTATCTCTAGTTGACTTTCAAGTTTTCTCTCCTAGACAATAAGTTCTATATGTTCAAAGACTGTATTTCCTAGTGGCTGGAATTATGCCTCCCACACACAAGAAACCAAATAAATATTTGAAAATAAAAATAATGGAATTAGGTATTGAGAGGTGTTTGTCCACACCAGACTAGACACTTTGGTAGTCATCCTTGTCTACCACAAAATGACTGGGCCACTTCAAGTCTCTGTCTGGATTGTTCTCTCCCCACTAGCAGGTGATTAGCTCATTCTCATCTGCCACAAATCAGCCTTAATCTTGTCTCTTCAAAGAGGTTCTCCTGGCCACCCAATTTAAAGTAGTCCCCATGGTTCCCATCATTTTTCTGCCAATCCCTTTTCTCCTTCTTAAAAGTTATTGTAAGATAATACTTTGTGGGTTTTTTTGTTTGTTTGTTTGTTTTTTGTCTCTTTGTCTTTCTTCTCCATCGGAAAAGACCCTTCATTAGGAAAGAGCCATATTTATTTTAACACATGGTAGCATCCAGCAGACAGATTTTGTTTCTTTTGTTGCTGTTGTGGTTTCACTGCAAAATAATAATAATAATGATAACGATAATAGATTATTTCTCTTCTCTTCTTTTTAGGAAAGATTAATAAACTTTTGTATTCTGAGTTTGGAAGTTCTAGCTTAAGAATCTGTTACAGAATCTTTTTTATTTTTCCCAGAAAAAAGGAGAAATAAAGATAAAGAGAGGAAAAAAGAGGGGAATGGGACATTGCCAAGCTTCTGTAATAATACTCTCACCTGGCATAATGACTAAAGTCAAACAGACCTGAGTTTAAATGCTGAGTCTGCCTGATATGGTTTGGCTGTGTCCCCACCCAAATCACATCTTGTAATATAACTCCCACAATTCTCATGTGTCATGGGAGGAACCTGGTGGTAGGCAATTAAATTACGGGGGCGAGTCTTTCCTGCACTGTTCTTATGATAGTGAATGAGTCTCACAAGATCTGATGGCTTAAAAAAAAAAAACAGGAGTTTCCCTGCACAAGCTCTTCCTTTGCCTGCCACCATCCATGTAAGACTTGACTTGCTCCTCCTTGCTTTCCACCATGATTGTGGGGCCTCCCCAGTCATGTGGAACTGCAAGTCCATTAAAGCTCTTTTTCCTTCCAGTCTCAGGTATGACTTTATCAGCAGTGTAAAAACAAACTAATACACTGCTTCTTGCCATTATGTAATTTAAGAACATTTTAAAAACCTCTCACGCCCAGCAGGGTGGCTCACCCCTGTAATCCCAGTAATTTGGAAGGCTGTTCAAATATTGAACATTCAAAATGTCAAGGCTATGAAAAAGAAAGACAGACTAAGAAACTGCTATGGTGTGGGGGAGACAAGAGACAGGACGATTAAGTGCAGCAGAGTGTCTTAGATTGGACACTGGAACAAATAAATTGGTAGAAAAATTGGTGAATCCCCCCAATTCTATAGTTTAGATAATATTATCATACCAAGATATGTTTCTTAATTATATAATAGGTCTATAGTTATACAAGGTATTAATGTAAGAGGAAGCTGGATGCAGGGTATATGGAAACTCTACTCTTTGCACAATTATTCTATAACTCTAAATTTATCTCACAATAAAAAATTTCAAAAATCAAAGATAAAGTTTACAAATATAAATATAAATGTCTTGAAGTTTTTGAATTGTTAGTACAAAAGCCAAATTGTTGAGAAATGTTGATGTCTTCAGCAAATATTCATAAATGATCATTAAAAAGTAAGTATATTTCACAGCTAATGCCTTCCTGATATAAATTTAGAAGAGTTTATTTTACCTCTCCCTTTGTGAGAGAGGGAATATTGTATTAAAAATCATTTGCCTTCCTTTTATTTTATTAAGGGTATTAAATGTAAACTCTAGCTCTAAACTGATGATCTAGTAAAATCATCAATAGAGTTAAACAGTATTCTTGGGATGCTTATTTATTTTATGTAAGCAATTCAATAAAGTAGCCTCTGGGTTTGTTGGGAGAATTTTCTACTCTTATAAGCTAGAAGTCTATTAAAGATGAAGTAAATAATATAAGCTGTAAATCTCCAATTATTCTCCAATGCACAGCATGATGTTGTTCTTATTTAGGTTTTATTTATGATTGATGCTGGAATATTTTAAATACCATAATGTCAAAATTGCATTTTATGAATAATTATTTATTGGGAACCTATTGTCACTTCAATCCTGTGTGGTTACTGGTGTATGAAAAGGAAGTGGCAAGACGCCTCTATGTGACCAGGAGGCAAGATGCACCCTGTACCTGTGTGACATCTGTCAGGAACCATGCAGATCCGGGAGAGAGGTGGGAGACAGCAAAGTTGAGAGACTCAGAGTCTCTTAAGAACATAAGCCATGTCTGATGCATTGTGATTTTCTTTCCCAGAAGACTTTGCACTCTCTAAGAGTAAGAAATCATTTACATGTAACTTCACATTTCTGGTGCTTCATAATTCATAGTAAGACTTCAGAAAAGGCCCTTCAGTTGACTAGTTTTGAACCAAAATAATTTGACACAAATTACTTTGAGTGATGTGAGGAAAATATACAAGCATCCAAAACTACTATGCAGGGGATCAATATCAGATTTGCACTTTTAAAAGTTTAGAAAGCTTTGTAGTTGTTCAATTTAGAAGTTTAATAGGTCTTACATTTGTTCAGCCTAAAGAAAAGGGATTATAAATAAAGTGGTAGCAACAGGAGAAGGGAACAGGAGGAAAGAAGGAGTCAAGGATGACTCCTGCATAGTTTTGCCTTAACTATCACTTCTTGAGAGAGCACAGCGACATGAGTGGTTCAGTTATGAGAATGACATGATCAGTTCACTCAAGCCATATAATACGTAAGAAGTCAAAACTTGCATCTGGAATTTAGGACTGAAGGCTTACATGGAAATATAGATGTGGAAACCACTTACATTGAAGTTGAAGTAGTTGAAGACAGTCTCATAGATGAGCTCAATCACAGAGCATGTTTAGAATGAGAGAAAAGTACCACAAGGGAACAGAAAAAGAATATAGAGGTTAAAGAGTTTGACGGAGAAAGCAAAGGCAAGAATCTGAGGAACATTTGGGTAGGAGTAAAAGAATAATGTCTCCCAAAGGAAGAATCAGCTTCAAGAAGCAGTACCGGCCACTGTCGTCATTAGGATTCCTGGATCAGACAAGAGGAAGAGGCACAAGCTCACATGACAGAAGAAAAGAAACTTACGGAAATAGTCCTAGGTACATCAAAATCCACAGAAAGCTGAGGAACTAGGCACAGAAAACTGAGAGGAGTCAGGGAGACGTTGTCATAAGAAAGCCAGGTGAAGAGCCTGCCATAGGGCCCCTGTATCTAGGCTGCGACCACTGGCCACACCGCTACAGATGCTCGGCATCACCACTTGCGGGTCCTCAAAGTCCAGGCCTGGTAAGCCTTGAATATCATCTCACCCGATCCTCGGCCTTTGTTTCCCCTGCTCAAGTGATATGGTTTGGATGTTTTGTTTCCTCTAAATCTCATGTTCAAATGTGATTTCCAATTAGTGCAAGGTGGGTCATGGGAGTATGGATTCTTCATGAATGGCTTGGTGTCCTCGTGGTAATAAGTGAGTTCTTATTCTATGAGTTCATATGAGATCTGGTTGTTTGAAGAGTGTACACCTTCCCCCGTCTCTCCCTCTAGCTCCCTTTCTCTTGATTCCTCCCTCACTATGAAGTAAACCAGCTCCCCGCTTTTGCCTTCTGCCTTGATTGGAAGCTTCCTGGTACCTGCAGATGCTGGTACCATGCTTCTAATATAGCCTGCAGACCTGTGAGCCCAAATAAACCTCTTTCCTTTATAAATTACCCAGACTCAGGCATTCCTTTATAGCGATCCAAATGAACTAATACATCAAGTATCAAACCTCACAGAAATTATATAGTTTAACATAGTGATGCAAATTAATGTGTGACCATTTGCAAAAAGAAAACACTTTTTAAATTTTTCTAACTTTTGGCTATAGTTTTTTTTTTTTTTTTGAGACAGAGTTCTCACTCTGTCACCCAGGCTGGAGTGCAATGGCATGGTCTTGGCTCACAGCAACCTCCGCCTCCCGGGTTCAAGCTATTCTCCTGCCTCAGCCTCCCAAATAGCTAGGATTACAGGCATGGGCCACCACACCCAGCTAATCTTTATATTTTTAGTAGGAACAGGGTTTCACTATGTTGGCCAGGCTAGTCTCAAACTCCTGACCTTGTGATCCACCCACCTCAGCTCCCAAAGTGCTGGGATTGCAGGCGTGAGCCACCGCACCTGGCTGGCTATAGTTTTTAGGTTATTTATTTATTTTAACTTTTATTTTAGATTCAAGGGGTACATGTGCAGGTTTGTTACCTGAGTATATTACATGATGCTGAGATTTGATGTACAGATATTTCCATCTTCTAGATACTGAGTATAGCACCCAACAGTTAGTTTTTAGCCTTTGTCCTTCTATCCCTCTAGTATTTCTTATTTCTTGGTTTCTGTAGTTGCCATCTTTATGTCCATGAGTACCCAAAGTTCAGCTCCCACTTATATGTGGGATCATGTGGCATTTGGTTTTCTGTTCCTGCATTCATTCACTTAGGATAATGGCTTCCAGTTTCATCCTTGTTGCTCCAAAGAACATGATTCCATTCTTTTTTATGAGTGCATAGTATTCCGTGGTGCATACATAACATATTTGCTTTATGTAATCCACTGTTGATGGGCACCTAGGTTAATTCCATATATTTGCTATCATGAATAGTGCTGCAGTGAACATGTGATTGCACATGTCTTTTTGGTAGAATTTTTTTTTCCTTTGGATGTATACCCAGTTATGAGACTGTTGGGACAAATGACAGCTGTGGAGCTCTTGCTTTTGTTCTGCTTCCCACTACGCATCTTCATGGATGTGTTTTGTACATTAAGAATAATAATAGCAGCAATTTCTTACACAAACATGATTATATTCTAGGCCTTATTCTAAATACTTTACAGATATTAATTTATTTAATCCTTATATACACTCTATGTTAATAAGAATTATTATTTTCCATTTGAATAGAGGTTAAGCTGAGAGATGGAGGAGCTAAGTTTGCCAAATTGTCACACTGCTAGAAAGTAGAAGAGCAAAGATTCAAACCCAGCTGGCCAGGTTTCAGAGTTCTTCTAAATCAGGGACATGATGACTAGCTCATTTATGTAACAACAGGTATGTTGATCCGATGAAGCAATGTGAAGAGATGCTGAGGGTGGGTGGTAGGTACCTGGGGGGCCTCCAGAACAGATGTTGAATCTCTAGACTAGGATAACAGTACTAAGTATCTTCTGAGATGCAGGAAAGGAACAGAGGATGAATGGAGTTGCCAAAGTAGGTGTAGATAAGCAATGAAAGAAGAGGGGCTTTGAGGTAGTCCAGGACTTGATTTCAATTTTTTATCAGAATAAGTAAGAAATCACATCAAAGAAGGAAGATAAGACCAGAGGCCAGCAGCAAAGGATGTCTTTGCAATACACATGGTTTGGAAAACAGCTGTTACGGTAGCTAACGCGAGGGACCAGGAATAAGCATAAGCCCTAATTGTCTCTTTTATGGTAATTATATATAATTTCAGTCCAATTGAAGTGAAGAAATGGTAAATTCTGCTTTGAAGTTTACTAGTCAGGTTCAATACAAACCCAAGAGTCAAAAGGTAAGAGAGTAGATGATGTTATGGACTGTAGTACTGGAGCTGGGCAAATACCATCATCATTACTATAACCACTATTGTAATTGTAATAGCAATTATTTACTGACTGGTTTCTATGCATCAGACCCACTGCTAAATGCTTTACACGCATTATCTCAAATCATGCTCATAACAACCCCATAAAATTAGTGCTGCTATTATCCCGTTTTACAGACAAGAAAACACACCTTGAGAGTTAACATCCCCAAGGTCAGAGAGTCAGGAAGGGGTAAGAAAGGATCTGAACCTGCTTGATACCAGCCAGGACCCTGTTGAATAGTATAAAATGCAAGAATAAAAGATTAGGAATTAGAAAGCAGTTAAAATAAAAGTAAAGGAGTGAGATGATTGAATTACAGATTAGCCACGGTCAGAAAACAGAACATTTGAGTTTACTGTATATTACACTTCAAATAGTTTCTGGTGACAAGTGTCAAGGTTCTTCACGTAACCAGTAAGTCCATTTGGTACCCATGTACGTGCAACACAGAGCACAGCTTTAAACATGGATGCATGATTCTTCCTTTTATCGTCCGGCCAGAGAGATCTGGGCAACATTTCACAAGACTCCTCAAAAGTTGACATGGAGCTAAGCATCAGTCACCGTAGTGGTGACGAACCCAGTAATAGCCATGTGTTGTCTTTTCCTTCTGCCATGTTTTTCTCCTCCACACTTTCCTCCTGCTTTCTGGGACTGTTTCCCACATAAACCTGAATGCAAGGTGCTACCTTGTCTCAAGCTCTGCTTTCAAGAAAATGGAAAACACCCTGGAAAACAGACTTTTATGACAAATGCTCCTTTCTGGAAATGAACAGCTGAAGGAGGGAGACCAAGAGACCAAGGAATTGGCTTCTTCATTTGTGCAAACTGGCAAGGCTGGAGATTCAATAAGAGTTGATGTTATAGCCTTATAGTTGTACTCTTAAATCTGAATTCCCTAGGGCAGCATGCTGGAAACTCAGGCAGAATTTACATGAGAATTTCTTTTACTTATTAAGGGAAGAGTAGTCTTTGCCCCTAAGGCCTTCAACTGATTGGATGAGGCCCACTCACATTATGGAGAGTAATTTCTTTATTCAAATTCTACTGACTAATCACATTCAAAAATACCTTTAGAGCAACATCTAGACTGGTGTTTGATCTGTCACCACAGCTGACACCATAGTCTAGCCAAGTTAACACTTAAGACTAACCATCATAGGTCTCAAGCCAGACTTACAGAGAAATACAGTCTCTGTACTGGAGACAACTAGCTTAAACACAAAGAAATTACAAGTACTAGTCTGTTTGTACTGGCGGGAACTATTGGATCACATGTGGGAGTTGGTGCTGGACTAGAAAGGGGGTAGAATATAAAACTAGGTAAGGGAGAATTTCTTTATACGAGAGCATTCTACTGTGACTGACAACTGAATGTCTTCTCAAGAACACTTGGAGCCAGTTCTAATACGCAGATGAGAGTGTTTCTTGAAATTTAGACATGGAAATGGTCTACAGTAAATGAACTGGATATGTTGGGGGATCTGAGATGTTCCCAGAAGGTCTGGGAAGTGGGAATATTTAAATGAATATGTTATGTGACATGGTAGAACCATCATCCGATTATGTTTCTTGAGAGGGTCTACGGAGCACTATTAAACTAAGGAAATAAAGAGTGCCCCGGTGCAGGAGCACTACACCTTTGAGGAGCCTGAGTGGTTGTCATCTAAGGTCGGAGTTGGCAGTAAAAGATGCCGCCACTCTCTCTACTGACAATGTGGATAATGAGATTCCAGAATGGCAGAGGCCACACGTGTTTGGGATAGTTGTTATAATGAGAATCAAGGCTAAAGCAGGCATGAAGGGGTCTAGACCTATCTGTATCTGTGGTGATAGTTAACACATTATGGGGTTCTGAGGGTTGAGATGGATGGTCATCCATCAGGGTATGGCTTTATCAAGAACTGGTGAGCAGAGGGCTTATAGTCATCACAGTTCTTCATCCAGTTCCCAGATGTCAGGGAGCTTACAGACCCAGAGGCTATCAACTGAAGGATAAATTGGGTCTCCTTTAGAAAGACCCTGTAATGTAACTCAGACCTTCCATCATGATCTGGCATCATAAAATCCACAGGGACAAAGGACCAAGTAGAATAAAAAAAATTTATTAGATGATAGAAATTATACATATGGGATTAAGCCCAAGAAGGTCCACAAGCTTATCTGGTCAGATAACCCAGACACTCATGACACTTACTTCTTTTGTATTCAGGCCTCTTCCTTAACTAACATATATAACCTCATGGGGATGAATCCTGATCAAATGATCAACAAGTAGGGGGAACAACACCTGCCCATGGTTCATTAGTGAGTTGGTACACTATGTTGAGGAAGCTGTAAATGGACTATTGCCATATTATTGCCCCACTCAAGAGCAGCCCTTGATATAGTGGAAAAGGGAAATTCTCCTCATGGGCAAAGCCAAGAGCAGTACACTGGTTTGCCACTTTGTATGATGGAGGAAGTGAGCCGAATTACAGATATTTATGGACTCCTGGACAGTGAAGAATGGCTATGCTGGTTGGTCAGGGTCCTGAAAGAAACAATATTAGACAATTTGAGAAATCAGAGATGAAGAGTGGTGGAGGTGGTAATAGCAGTGAAAAAACAATGACTTTTAAACCCATCTGCTAATACTAGTTCCATCTCATCATCTAAATAGTGATAAACAGCCTTTCACCTTTCTTTCCCCTTTCCTTATTGCCTATAAGCTTTCTCCATCTTGGAAGCAGTGTTGTTTATACAACCTTAAAGAGTTAAAGAGGACGTATAATTCCGTTGAGTTGTGACGTAGTCAATAAAGGGTCAATAAATGAGTTCTCTGATCTAAGAAACACACTTTGAATCTCTTCATCCTCTGCTGCAGAACATAGTACTGTAGTTAGAAGTTTCTAAGTCTGTAAATAAATATTTGCATGAATGGTTGGTGGGTTTAAAATATTTAATTATACAATTCAGGCACAAGCTGTGACAATTTATTATTTTGTATTTATCAGAAAATATTTGCAATTTTCTTCATATAGATTCTGTACATATTTTATTCAGGTTATTCCTAATTTTATATTTTACTGTTTTTGTTGCCAACAAGATCTCTTTCAACAGATTTACTGCATATATTTATTTGGATTGTGCCCTGAATAAGGAAAGTACATGAGGAGTGGTGAGTAAGAGAGGGAATCCGGCTGTGGTCCTTGCGCACCAAGCTGTGTGTCCTAACATGAAGCTGTGTCTACCAGATGAAAGCACTTCTATTTCCCACAAAAGCAGCCGTCCAGACACAATGCTCTTGGTATGTGTGTGGGCAGGGGTCTTGGTGGTGTTTTAATCTGGTAATGTTTATATTTTAAAATATGTTGATTTATATGTATTTTTCTTCCTCTTCATCTATTTTTTTTTTTTGAGACAGAGTCTCGTTCTGTCGCCAGGCACCAGGCTGGAGTGCAGTGGCACAATCTCAGTTCACTGCAACCTCCGCCTCTCAGGTTAAAGCAATTCTCCTGCCTCAGCCTCCCGAGTAGCTGGGACTACAGGCGCACACCACCACACCTGGCTAATTTTTGTATTTTTAGTAGAGGCAGGGTTTCACCATGTTGGTCAGGCTGGTCTCGATCTCTTGACCTCATTATCCGCCCACCTCGGCCTCCCAAATTGCTGGTATTATAGGCTTAAGCCGCCACACCTGGCCCCCTCTTCATCTATTTTTAACAATTTTTCAATTATTTTTTCTCCACTGAAACTTACCACTCTTGCTTGGAACAAAGGTCCATTTGGAGACCGAAATACTAGCTGGTGCTGCTTAGCTTCTAAGTATCAACATTTTGATCCATCAGACCTTGTACTTATGCTTAGGAATCTCTTAAGGGTTGTATGCAAAACTTTATCAAGAAGGCAAAAGGATTTATTAAGAATGACTAAACTTGCATTCTGTAATTGGAACTATAGTCATGAAGAGTGTGGTGTGGTAGTAGTGGTTAACACACACAAAAATATTTTATGTCACTATATGAAATAAATTATATAGCTTTTTCATAAACGTTTCTGTGAAACACTAATAAACAATCCTTTAATTGTCTATTAATTGTCTAATTGTCTGTTAATTTCATGCCCAGTAGTGTGTTAATTAAAATGTTATGTGCAAACAACAATTTTTCTCTACTCCTTTTCCAATCCTTTCATATTTTCTATCTCTTTTTCTGTTTTAGATCTTATTTCACTTGTCAGAATAATGTTAAGTAATAGTGAGATTAAGCATTTATTTTTCCTTTCGATTTTCCCTGGAACATGTATGTTTCACCTTTAGGCACTTTCTGCTCTACCTTGGTATGCTTGCTGTACATGGAACTGGTCTTCCCACACATCATGCTCCAGTGAGCAGCAAAATCCTGAAATGAGCAAAAGTTCTGTCTGCCACTGCCAGGGACTGATATTTCTGCTATTTACGATCATCACTGGCCTAAGTGCCCAGCTCAGGACTCCTATTGTACCTACCATTGAGGTTCCCACTCTCAGGCCGTCCCACTGAACTGTTGACTTTGCTGCTCTCATGCATCACACAAGCTGTCATCCTCCTGCCATCTCTGAGGTCAACCAAGGCCTGAGAGTGGTTAAGAGTGCTACACTGTGCTCTAGATCTGGTGGTCTTTCTTTGCACCCTGGTTCTGCCACCGTGGTTCTACTTAGCTGTGTAATCTTAGACAAGTAAATCAGTAAGACTGGGCCTCGGTTTGCTTGTTTATATAGGGACATAATAATAGATTCTTGTGAGGCTTAAGTAATATGTAAATAATTATGCAAAATAGTATGCACAATTAGCATGTGACGTGTAGTATATGCTTAATATATATTATTTACCAAACTGGAATGGGAGAAGGTGATCTTACCCACTCCAAAATTTGTACAACCCTTTAGCTGACTTTCTACAAGGCTGATAGTTTCGCTGGAGCCTGTCACAGGGTTTCCTGAAACTCACCACCTGGAATTCCTGGGCCGTTCTTTCCCTGTGTGTCTGTGTGCAGCCTTTTATAGTCTTAGCCATTTATTGACCAAAATACCACCTTAGAGAAATATATAGGCATATTAGACCTCACTGGAGTTTTAGAGAGGAGAGAGTGGATGGTGGGAACTTGGAAGCCAAAAAAGCAAAACAAAGCCCTATAGTATTAAAAATCTCAGAATTTACCCAACCACATGCCAGGGATTTCTTAGGGACTTTAGTTCTCAGGCTCTGCCCATGCACTAAATTTGGAACTTTTTCTCTTGTTTTGTTCTTTTCTATTTAGGCCCTGCTCTTTTCTCTATTCTCTATTCTCTACCCAATTCAGTGGGTATTTCTAATATAGAGTGGTTAGTGGTTTGGATCCTTATCTCTCTCCAGGCCTTGCTTCTTAAGTCCCTTATATCACAGGCTTAGCAAGGTATTTTCCTAGACAATGGCATTTCCCAACTGATGCAAATATCTGGTGCTGAATGCAAAAACAACCTCCCTACGGCTGTCAATCACCTACCTGCAGGGCCCCTGATCAGAAAATCATACAAGGATGAGGTTGCCTATTAGGCCGGCAAAACTTTGTTAGTGTTAAGATAATGTACTCTCTTCCTAGATTTAAAAAATAACAATAATGTTATCAGGAATGGCTGCTACATTGTGTTAAATGAACATCTTCTGAAATCATATCTTTGTTCCTGTTTTACGCACATATAAGAAAGATTCAGTTTTTTGTTTTTTTTTTTAACAAAAATCCTAATTCTCATTTTCACAGTTCTTTCATGCCTTCTTTAAGTTGATTACTAGGCCCATGTCCTTTTATTTATGTTTGGGTAGAAAAGCCAATGTTTCCTGAAGCTTAGTGAAAAGAATATCCTTTATTTCCCTAAATCCAAGACAAAAAACCTACTTAAGTGTCACAGCAAGTTTTTAGGCCCAAATAACTGATCCATTGGCTTAGACACAACAAATAATAAGTAACATTTATAGAGCTTTAACATTTTCTTCATACTGTTCTAAATGTTTCACATATGTTAATTATTTGTTTCTCACGACAATCTTATGACTTAGATGCTATTATTATTCTTTTTTAAATATAACAAACCTAAGGCATAAAGTGACTGTCTAAAAGTGTGTAGTTAATAAATGAGAGAGGCAGAATTTGAATCCGGGTAGTCTGGGTAGTCTGTCTTTAATCACTGAACTAAACTTCCTCTCTAACAAAGAGAGGAGTATTTGATGGGGAATGTATTTCTAGAGCACTCCATTAAAGTTAAAATATCCTTGGCAGAGGGACTTATTGTAAACTGATATCAGTTATCTTCTAGAAGGATGAGAATAAATAAGGTCTAACCTGAAGGGCATACTGGGTGGACAGTGGGTTTGTGGGAGGAGCTGATAAAAAAAGAAGTGAAATGACAAGAAAATAAAGTTTTGGTGTTTTGATTATACCCGTACATTTCTATCACCCTTGACAAGTTACGATAAACATACTATTTCTGCCTTTACTACACTTGTCTTAAATTTCCTTTTTCTACTCCCTGATAACTTGGACAAGCTTTTCTCAGAACAGCATCTGGGTTACAAGCATTGAGAAACACCAGGTGCTTGATAAACCTGAAATTCCTGATCTCGTTCCAGACCAGGAGAATCTGTCCTGGGATGTGGGGGAAGGAGAGAGATTAAGAAAACTGCTTGTTTAGCAAACACCACAGGTAGCATTTACACTCACTAAAGTTAGCACACTTTTCTGCAAAGTGAATCTTTACAACTTTTCTGCAAGTGAATCTTCTGATAGTGGCTTACAGTCATGAAATAATTGCAAAGTGATTCTCTTTACCTAGATTCTAAAGGCCTGGGTACCAAGACACAAACATAAATAATGAGCTTATTTACCTTAGAGCTCCATTTTTCCTGTGATGTGACAAGCAAAGAGGTTGGCATACAAAAATCAATCTCTTTTCTTGCTAAGAAAAATCAAAATTATACCTCAAAAAGTTGGGTATAATGAACCCAACTCTAATGAATCTGTAAGCATATATGCAGAGAACTTTACAAAATAAAAAATCCATTAAGCTACTCTTGTAATATATTTTGCTAGTATTTCTAGGTGCTCTAAAGTATCTTTATCTATATAAGAAATATTCTTATAAGCATGTTACTATTCACCCTTATAATCAAGAATTTTGTTTTGAAGTAGGCATTATGGGTTAAAATACATTTTAATGCCACGTTATGGGAATGTTCATAGCACCAATATTAGTTGTTAGGTTAAATGATATGTTATAACTTTACTGCTTATCATAGAAGCAAGACCTTTCAGATCATTCAAAATATAATGGAGCCAGAAAACGATGCCCTAATTCTGTAAGTTGATGGAAATTAAGGAAGATAGACAAATTGAATAGTCAAAGCATTTTTTTCACAATGAATTGTAAAACTGTATACTTTTTTATTGTATAAAGTGTTATTTATTTTGTAAAGTAAGCTTCAACTTCCCTCTTCTTTAGTAACATAAAACGATAACTAGAATTCCTTTTAAGATTTGCAAGTTTTAAGATAGTAAAGTAAAACTAGGCAAGATTCTATTCATTTGGCATTATCAAATCTGGAATCATTTTGGATAATGCTGACAAATTTAGAGTTTTCTTCTGTTTGGTAGTTGGCTCTTCCAAGGCATATAATTGAACAAGCTTCTACTTGTTTTATTAGTGCTTGTCCCAACTCAGAATATGATTCAGTCTGTGCATGTAGAACAAATTTTAGTTCCTTGTTAAGTAATCATCACACAGAGTGGTTCTCACTATGGATTGACAAAACATTTGCTGATCCACAATAATGAAAGTCATTAGTAGATACCAACAAGTGGATGTTTCAAGATCATCTCCTCATATGGTGTTAAGAGCGTTGTTTAGAACCCCAAGGACACAATCCCACACTCTGCTTTTTACAATAATAATTTATGCCATTAAATCATCTTTCATCGGAGATCTCAAAGGGATTCTGCAAACACTAATTTCACCTTTTTCTGGGGTATGTAGAAATAGTAATACCAGAGGACCAGGCAAAAAGCTACAGAATAGTCTTGACTTGTTCAACTCCTGAGTGAATGAGAGGTTGAATATGAAGCTGCCCTAGAAGTGACAGGCATGGCGCTGTCCAGGACTGAACTTCATTCATCTCAACTATTGTCCTGAGAGAGTCACAAAAGGCCTCTTTTGTTTAAAATTTTATCAGGAACTCAAGTGAATTTGGGTGGAAATATGTCCCTTATAAAAAGGAGAAAAGGCCGGGCACTGTGGCTTATGCCTGTAATCCCAGCACTTTGGGAGGCCAAGGCGGGCAGATCACCTGACATCAGGAGCTCAAGACCAGCCTGGTCAACATGGTAAAACCCTCTTTCTACTAAAAATATAAAAATTATCCAGGTGTGTTGGTGCATGCCTGTAATCCCAGCTACTCGGGAGGCTGAAACAGGAGAATCACTTGAACCCAGGAGGCAGATTTTACAGTAAGCCGAGATAGCACCATTGCACTCCAGCCTAGGTAACAGAAGGAGACTCTGTCTCAAAATAAATAACTAAATAAATAAATAAAAAGGAGAAAATTTCTTGTGTGGAGGTTGATATAAGACGATACTTTCTCATACTATGCATAGACACACAGCCACGAGAGTTAGAAACACAAGATGGAGTGAGTTGATCATGTCCTTAAGCTACAGTGGTCCTAGCTAGAACCACCCAGGAGCCTTTGGTTATAATGATCAGAGGTTCAGGTATTCCCAGTCTCAGGTTATACCTTTTGTTGGAACAAAATTACAACATTGGTCCCTGTCACTCTCAAAACTGTTCTGGACTGGGTGAAAATATACAAGATCACCTAACTTAAGTGCATAGTTAGAGACTTCTACACTTAGAGACTTCTGTAAAAGGAAGAAAATAACCACAGTGGGTGAAGAGAAAATACTTATTATCAGGTTTCTCATTAGTAATACAGACAATGACATCCACTTCATAGTGTCACTATGAGGATTAGATGCAGTGATGCATGGAAAGTCTCCAACTCCCACTCCTCAAAAAGTGCCTGGAATGTGGTAAACTCTCAAGAAGTTCAAATCTCTATCCACCCATTCATTTTTCTTCTTCCTTTACACAATGAAAGAAAATTCTAATATGAGTTGTGCCCAAGAAATGTAAAAGAGTTAAAAATTCTTATTAAACCTAGTGTCATCAGTGACACAGGAATTTTCAGGAAATTCCAGGAAGCCTCAAGGACCCTAACATTCCTTTATTGGAGGATATAAGATGAAAGGATGGGAACTTGACTCCTCTTGACAATTGTTGGGTTGCATGACCATTCTTTGGTTTGCAGGTGGTAGAAGCCCAACTACCAGATGGGGCTAAAACTTTTGGTTCAGATTAATCTTAATTGAACACAAAAAGAATCTTCTGATTCATCTACCTAAGAGAACATTAGATACTAAGTTTCTTGCCATTGTCAGGCCAAATGTGAGTGGGTTAATCGCTGGTTACAGGAGGTTTCCATTTCGGATGGATGGTTAGTATAGTACCAGGCCTTTTTTCTGCCTATATATGTTCCTTATTCTGGTATTGTACAGTTCTGATATTTTTCAGGAAAATAGATCTACCTTATTTTTTTTTCTTTTTGGTACTTCTAATGAAAACTAATAAAAAATAGTTTTTGTGTTTTCTGATGGTGTTACGTATGTCTATTCAAAGGGACCACCACTCTCTACACTCATTTTGACTATTCCACAATTCCTATCCAAATGCTGAGCATACAGTGGGTGCCTAATAAGTACTTAGTAACTAGACATGCAGACATGTTCCTGTAGATTTTCCCATGCCTATCATTAATACAAACTTGGCACTATAGTCAACATCACCTGTGGCCATACAGTGTATATTATTCATGTTTTCACATGATGCCAAAAACATGACATTCAGCAAACACTGAAATGCATTGGTTCTCAAATTATGACTCAAACTTTTGACTACAGAAACTGAAGTTACCAAAGGCTGTGTCAACTTGACTGGTATTAATAAAAACATAATATACTTAAACATTACAGTAAAAATGCAAATGAAACCTGATCAACCACTAAAGCATATAGATACATTAAAAACAATTATAATTATTGTTCAAAATATAAGACATCCTGGGGTATTCTTGTTGTCTGAATGTTTGAAAATGCTTAACATGGTTAGGTTGAATATAAACCAAAATTTAAGACTATAGATAACATGGAATGAAAGTGACAGAATCTGGCAAGAAGATTGTTCATTTTAAATAAACTGAAAGTTCTTGCTAAAATGCTGTAATTAACCAATAAGATAAAAATCTTTTTAAATTGAAAGAATAACTTGTCTAAGGTACTATTAAAACTTAAAAATATATGAATCACGAGTTTAGATTATTTGGGAAGCATTTTCCAGAACTATTGGTATTTTGAACTTAAAATATAGTATTTAGTCCATAAGAAATGGAAGTATACAAGTATTTAGAAAACCATAAATGTAAAATATAGTAATAACTATTGAGATTTGCTCTCTTCTCTATTGCCCTTCTCTTTGCTTAATCCTACATTTTCTAAAAGGTGTTTATTGTTGTTTTCTTAGTTTCCTATTTGTCCAGAGAATAGCCAGCAATAAAATTGCTTCTGTCACCCTCCACTTCCTAACAAGTGCAGTATGTAAGAAAGGCAAATAATGTGGATTTTCCATAAACGGTGTGTGAAACCATGGCACCTTGAATCTTTGTGGATTTAAAACTCTTTTGGTTGCAAGTGACAGAAACTCAGTCTAAACTAAGTGCAATCAAAAAGAAAAGCTTATTGATCTAACAGAAACAAAGAACTACAGGGAGGGGACAGGAGGCTCAATGAACACTGTGGAAAGGACACCAACACTGCCAGGGATTTATCTGGCTCTCTTTCTGTCTCTTTATTCACCATCATTCTCTTCTACAGCAGATTGAGATGTGCCTTCATCAGCAGAGAAGTGAAGCTTTTTTTTCTTTTTAACTGCCATTTTAATTAATCTCATGAAAACTTTATGCAACCGTTCTTGAGTCATGTGTCCACCCCTGTGGCTTGCTGAGGGGAATATGATGATTAAGATCTCCCTCTAAAAATATGAGGTTATAAGGAAAGGAGGATGGATTTCCAGAGGAAGGTCAGCGCTGCCTCCAGGAGAACAGAAGAGCATTAAGGAGAGAACATTCTAGTTGTCCACTATGACTAATAAATGTCCTTGGGAACCAAGGCTTTGGGTTCTGGCCTAATAGAGATATAAAAAAGTGACATGTTCAGAAATAACTTTTCTTGGTCTTTTAATTATGTAGTACAATGAAGTGATGAGCAGGGGCACAATTAGAAGGAGAAAAGAAAGAGTCTTAGGATACTGGTGTTCATAAAATCCTACGTGAAATGTACCCCATATATATCAAACTTACTTAGCCTGTGATTTTGTGTTATACCCATGAGGCAATAGCTGCCATCTGATCAATAACATGGCCCAAGAAAAGATGCTGTGGTCTCTGTCTTATTATTTATGGACACCAAGCAACTACAGAGATCTTCATACTACTGCTTAAAAAAGATGTAGCTTTCATTAATTCCTATCAGACATTTATTCAGGATTTAATCAAAACACTAATTTTGATTTTATTTTAAATAATTTAAATAATTTATTTAAAATAAAATATTTTATTTTAAATAATTTATTTGATCTTATTTTAAAACATTTCAACAATTATTTTGGTCATACAGTTAGCTGTAAGTTCCTACGCAAAAAGCAAATGAATGGCTGGGCATGGTGGCTCATGGCTATAATTCCAGCATTTTGTGAGACCAAAGTGGGTGGATAGCTTGAGCTCAGGAGTTCAGGACCAGCCTGAGCAACATGACAAAACTCCGTCTCTACAAAAAATACAAAAATTAGCCAACTATGGCAGCGTACTCCTGCGGTCCTAGCTACACAGGAGGCTGAGGTGGGAGGATCATTTGAGCTGGGGAGGTGGAGGTTGCAGTGAGTCAAGATAATGTAACTGCACTCCAGTCTGGGTGACAGAGTGAAACCCTGGCTCAAAAAGGAAGAAAACAAAAGCAAATTAATTGGCCTTTTCATAGCAGAAGTTCGGAGGCTCTCTTACATACGCCATAAATAAAATAGTGACAACAGAGAGCTTGTACAGACATCGCTTGAAATGAAAATTATTGAAATTGCTCCAAGCTAAAATTTATGTTTGCATACCTTATGTAGCTACATACTTTAGCTGGACATTTTAGCCTACTTTCTATCCAACCATCATGGAAAGTAAACACGTGCCTGTTTGACATCCAGTATTTCTCAAACATTGAGCCATACCTTCTATGTCAGAAATACCTGAACAGATATTTTGTTTTGTTTCTGTTTCTGGTTCTTTTCTTTTCTTTCTTTTCTTTTTTCTTTTTTTTGAGATGGAATTTCACTCTTATTGCCTAAGCTGGAGTGCAGTGCAATCTCTGCCTCCCGGGTTCAAGTGATTCTCCTGCCTCGGCCTCCTGAGAAGCTGGGGTTATAGGCGCCTGCCACCACACCCAAATAATTTCTGTATTTTTAGTAGAGACGGGGTTCCACCTTGTTGACCGGGCTGGTCTAGAACTCCTGATCTCAGGTGATCCATCCGCCTCAGGCTCCCAAAGTGCTGGGATTACGATTACAGGGGTGAGCCACTGCACCTGGCTGAGTTTTTTTAAGTGCATTAATTATTGGGTCCAACCTTAACAGATTCTGAGTCAGTTAAGTCTGTGTTGGATCCTTTAGCTATTTTATTTTGTTATTTTTTTTTTTTAATTTCCTAGGTGATTGACATACACAGCCATGTTAGGAAACCGTAACTTTAAACCTAAATGTCTAATCTTTTTTGCAGATTTCATTAGCAGTAATTCACAAAGCATATTCATCTTCTACAGCTTATGAAATAACTGTTCTTGAAAATCAATGTACATGTAGAGGAGACAGGGTTTTTGTTCTAACAATATAATACTGTCCAAAGCTACGTAGTTGGTAGATAAAGCCTCCATATGCTCATCTATAAAATGTGAGGTTTAGATGAGATAATTTTTAAAGTTCCTTGAGCCATAAATTTATTTAACCTATGTAATCTACAGAATTAGATGTGAAATAGAAATATTGATTACGATTTTCATCAAAAGCATATGGGCTATATAAATTGCTAGGAAAATGTGGTACAAATTAAAAAGCTATATATAAAAGATCTTAGTGCTTGAATGAAAACAAACAAAAAAGTAACCACACTCACAGCTGAATCTATCTGAAAGGCCAGGCTTAGTCATATAATGATTTAACCCCTGCTTTGGTCAGCATTTTTATATAATTTCTTTGCCAATCCAGAATGAGAATGGGGACATGTCTAGAAAGTAGTTTTCAGTGTGCTGAGCTTGAACAAAGAGCAGTTTCCAGGGTGGGTGGAGTGAACCTTTTTTTTAGTGAGATGTCACTCCTGTCTGATTAGGACGCCATGAATCACTGTATATTTGGCACACTGTCAACTGAAACGTACCTTTGCTTTTCTCCCTTGGTCTCTCCCTCACTTATCATCATGGGAAAAGATAAAATTCACAAGCTATAGATCAAGATTTTACTTCTCAAAAGAATCATCGCATCTTAGAAGCACATTGTAACTTCCCAGAGTCACACATCAATTAGATTGTCTTCAACCTAAACTATTATTTGTGATAAAAAGCTCAAAATTATTGTATTCCTTTCTGATCTTATTATCTTTAAACTGTCCCTCAGTATGTTCACTTTTTGTACATTTGGAAAATGGTTATATACTAAGTATTCATCAATCATTACTAGAAAATTTCAGGGGGCAAAATTACAGATCATTTGTTAAACATTCAAAATTATCTTTGTCTGCTATCTTTCCTGTACTCTGAAAGACCCACAGTAATACCATACTTTCTTTCCTCTCCTACTTAATGCTATTATACAACTATTGAAACCACAATGGAGAATAACAGAAGAGAAATAGCCATGTGATTTATGTAAATATTTCATCTAAGTAATTTCTACAAGACATTGCTTTGTTGTCTTTAAATTTCATTTACTTGAATGAGAATCAAAGGCAACTCCTTGTAAGTGATTCTGCACAAATCAGATTCCTTACTGAAAATTTAACTTTGGACCTTGGCGATAAACTACCTTCAATAAGACAATCACAATGAAAAGGTTTTTTTCTGTCCATTGATTCTGCTGTACAGAGCTAACATTTCCACTTCTGATGTCAGAATAGCTCTGATATCACCACCTCCTCCTTTCCTCTCTTGGGTCTTTATTCTTTAAATCCAAATATCTTTCTGCTTCGAAGAGCTCAGAAATCTGACACTGATTCCTACGAGCAGATAAAACTTGATTTTCTTCCAACCCTCCAACTGATTTTTGATGTTCCTTTTATCAGTGATCAGCTTCATTGCAAAGCTTGCAATGAGGTGACAACGTCAGGGCTTCCATGCCAGAGAAATAGACCACCTTTCTCACCTGGCAAAAAAATATTCTGTTGACACCTTTAAACCCATCTTTAGATATAAAGCTAGTAGTTTGGAGAAAATAAAAGTGCACCTTCACTAAATGTAACTTGAATTGCAAAGCCCTTCCAAAATCAAAGCATTTAGACCATAGGAAAGCTAAAATGTCTGATAGTTGTATAAAGTGCAAGATTTAGGTGTGTGATGAATAATGATATGAAAGGACGTGTGTTGCATTTCTAGCCTGCAAACAATGACCATTTTCTGAAGAGTGAAGCAGCAATCAGGGTGTCACCGCAGCCTCCAAGTCACTCCCAAGTGTCTTGCTAGTGATGGTTTCTGTGCACCCGTCTGTAACATTCTCCACCCTAGTACTCAAGCCCGTAGCTCCTCCTTGTTGAGACTTGTCCCATTAGTCTTATGACGATAGAACAAACCCAGGTGAAAGTCTTGATTGCTGGCTGAGATAATCAGGAATAAGTTGATTCTATTTTGCAACTTCTCAGCTGGGCGGTGGAGCTGGTTTAAACATTGTAATTGAGGAAGTCCATAATGCCTTCCTAGAGATTGGTATCCAAATCAGAAACATTTACCTTAACACTACTAGCTTTGTCTTGAAAGTTTAAACCCTGCCAACTTCAGGAAATCTCTTATCATCTAAGTTTGACAGCTCTGTTTACGTTAGCCCTGACCTATAGTTTAACAGAGAAAAGTTTGGAGGAAACAAACCTCATAGGAGAATATTTGTCATTACTAAAATGCAAAATACACAGGAAGAGAAGCTAGTGTTAAAGCTGTTTTCATTTGTGACTCACTACCTGAAGAAATGTCTGGCCTTTATGTCACGTGTGCTGTGTGTGTTAGAAGTAAGCATCCTGTTGAAGGAATACACAATATGTACCTTTTTTTTTTTAAGTTTAAGATGAAAATGAAAAAGAAAATGAAGTCTTTGTATCACTTCTACTTCAATAAGTTTTGTTGTCGTTTTTATTTTAAATTTGTGAAGTTGTTCTAGCTTATAAATATCATGGCAATTAATTTTACTCTACCTAAGCTGGCTTCATTCAAGTAGATACTATAACATATTTTGAAAACTTAAATGAAGAAAGATTTACAGCCTTGGGAGAGGGGAAACAGAACGCGATCGCTAGGCTTCCCCCAGGTAGAAAGGCAAAGTAAATGGAACCAGGAGTCAATACACATTCTCTTTTGCTTTTCTTTTTGAAGACAATTGAGCAAATTTATTTATTTTTAATTGACAAATAGAAATTATATGCATATATAGTATACAATATGAGATTTTGATATAGGAATACATAGTGGAATGACTAAATCAAGCTATCTGACTTATGCATTTCTTCACAGACTTATTTCTGTGGTGAGAGCACTTAAAATTTATTCTCATAGCAATTTTCTTTGTTTTTTTTTTTTTTTAAGATAGAGTCTTGTTCTGTTGCCCAGGTTGGAGTGCAGTGGTGTAATCTCGGCTCACCATAACCTCTGCCTCCCAGGTTCAAGCGATTCTCTGCCTCAGTCTCCCAAGTAACTGGAATTACAGGTGCCCGCCACCGCGCCCTGCCAATTTTGTATTTTTAATAGAGGTTTCACCATGTTGACCAGGCTGACCTTGAACTCCTAACCTCAGGCAATCTGCTGGCCTCGGCCTCCCAAAGTGCTGAGATTAGAAGCGTGAGCCACCTCACTTGGCCGCAATTTTCAAGTATATACAATATATTGTTATTAACCGTAATCACCACGATGTACAGCAGGTCTCGTGAACCTATTCCTTCTAATAAATTTTGTATCCATGACTAAAATCTGTCTAATCTCTGCAGCTCTTGGTAACCACTATTCTACTCTCTACTTCAATGAGTTCAACTTTTTCACACTCCACATATTAGTGAGATCAGTATTTGTCTTTCTATGCATGGCTTATCACACTTAATGTAATGCCTGCCAGGTTCATCCACATTGTCATAAAACAACAGGACTTTTTTCTTTCTTAAGGCTGAATAGTATTTCATTGTGTGCATACACATTTTCTTCATTCATTCATCTGCTGATGGATATTTAGGCTAATTCCATATCTTGGCTATTGTGGATAATATTGCAATGAACATGGGAGTACAGATGATCTTTGACATGTGGGCTTCATTTCCTTTGGATATATGCCCAATAGTGAGATTGCTTGATCATATGGTAGTTCTATTTTTAATTGTTTGAAGAATCTTCATACTGTTTTCGTAACAGCTGTACTAATTTATCATTCCATCAAGAGTCTGCAAGGTTTTTCTTTTTCTTTTTTTTTTTTTTCCCTGAGATGGAGTCTCCCTGGCTAACGTGGTGAAACCCCGTCCCTACTAAAAATCCAAAAAATTAGTCGGGTGTGGTGGCATGCACCTGTAGTCCCACCTACTCGGAAGCCTGAAGCAGGAAAATCACTTGAACCCAGGAGGCGGAGGTTGCAGTGAGCCAAGAGTGTGCCACTGCATTCCAGCCTGGGCAACAGGACAACTCCTTCTCAAAAAAAAAAAAAAGAAAGAAAAAAGAAAATAAATTTACATACATTGTGATGTTTCATTCTCAGAAGAATCTAGTGAAGTTAGTTAATACCTACTTAATATAATGAGGAACCTGAAATGAAAAGGTTGGTTAAGAAACTGGCTCAATTCACACAGTTAGTAGAAGATGGAGCTAGAATTCAAGCCCATATGTTTTGCTCCTGGAAATACTCTTCTGATTAATGTTGCTTATATTGCTGCAAGTTATTTGAATGGGGCAGACATAGTCTGTTATGTAGAATAGTCAGCTGAGGCTCAAGAGCCTGGGCTCAGTTGGTAGGAATGCAATTGCTGTACCATGCCCTCAGTGTGTTACAAAGAGCAGGAGTGCTTACGCAGTCAGTGAAACAGTCTAGGGTCAATGAAGCAGTCTCATTGTCTGAGGTGTTATCCGAGCTCTTGGCCTCACAACTGAGGAAATTAAGAAGCTTGGACACCAAGGATGAGGTTGGAGCAAAAGTTTAATAAGCAACAGAAGAAAGCTCTCCGCAGCAGAGAGGGGTCCCAAGAGGGTTTCCATCTTTAGAGTTGAATGCAAACGTTTTTATAAGAAACTTTCTTTATTTGTGTAGCTGTAGCTGTGTAATTTCCCTTATCTGTATAGCTGCCTGTGTAACTGCCCTTTGCCGTGCAGCTGTGGACATGTCTTAGCCAAGCACAGGGCGTAACTTTTCTTGCCTGAGCAACTGCGAGCATGTTTTAGGCAAGTCCCCCACCCAGGTAAGTTCCCATGGAGCCCACCAGGTACATGTCCATGAAAGGAAAAGAAACTTTTTCCCAAGTGCCTGCTGATGACACAAAGAACAAAGTTGTTTCTATGTTGAGCTTTGCTCCCTTATCCGTTCAGCTGCAGCTTGATTTTTCAGGTTCTTTCTCTGTTGAAAAGAATTCTGCCCAGGACTTAAACTGTTTTTTTGTTTTTTCTCTTTCTCCTCTCTCACAAGGATGGCCACAAAGTTATTCTGTGGTCTTGAGCAAGCTGCTTCCCTGCCCTGCATCTTGGTGTTCTTTTTTATAACATGGAACATAAGTACAGCACCCTTGGCAGGACTGCTGAAAGTGTTACAGAATATTTAGGAGACCAGTCAGACCCATGTGTGAAACAGGAGGATTTTATTAAGGTGGCCACTGGCTCAGAGGATTAACATCCCAAGTCTGAGCCCCGGAGAAAGAAAATGGGGTGCTTTGATACATCGAGGATGACGTAGCAGCTAACAGGTTTACAAAAGTTAGAACAAAGAACAGTTAATTAATTTGCAACATGTTTTGTGATGTACGTTACATTTGAAAAATAGCATTTTGAGAAACACATTGTTTTGCCCTGTGACGTTGCAGCTGGTCAGCAAGAGAAACAGGAGTCTTGAGATGCCTGGGAACTTTGCTGAGAGTGTGGGGAGAAGAGGTAAGGCAGGTTTCACAGGGAGTTAGTTAATTTTAAGCAGAGCTGGGGGTTAGGTTTTATATTAAACAGCACACAACACAGCAAAATTTACTTTATTGTATAGCAACTACAAATTATAAGGTTTTGTTTTTACTATTATTGCTGTTATTTGTTTCCCTTCTTCAAAAGGATAAAATGAATATGGAAACACCTTGGACATAGTCACTCTATCAAACATGCTTGTATTCCTCCTTTCTGATGCACTGAACACCTTGGGTTGCTGAGTTGTAAGATAGAAAAGAGACTAAATACTTGATTAACTTAACTAAATACCTGCTTAACAAGCCTCAGATATTGCAAGAGATTAATATTCCAGAAACATTCACTTAGAAATATGCTTTTATGTAGTAAAATTATCTACAAATAAGTAAAATTATGAGTGCCTTGGAAAAAAGTATATTTCATAACCAAAAAGTCACTTCTGTTTATCTGCCTCATATTTTACTAGTTTCATGATGTCTTAAAAATTATTTCTACATGTAAGCATACATAGGTTAAATATGATATTCACTTATTATGTTGAGAAAATGATCGTATTCTCTTTCTTTTTGCTAAAGGCCAACTCATTCCCTTCACTTCCCACATTTTTTTAAAACGGAAGTTTCCAATCAAGTCATTTACTTCTAGAATGTTACTGGCATCACCTATTAACAGGAGCCATCTACTGTCATTTTTCACTATTGCTTGTATTTCATAAATTGGTGCAAATACTCAGAACTTTCTAAAATAATTACCATTCAAAACCAAGAAATAAAGAAATAATGATATGTGCGTTTGTAGTACTATGATCAAATACAAATTTACTGGAAAGCTCTGCACATAAATTCCATTTTCTTCCTGAGAAGCTGGCTTCACAAACTGGAAAAGTATACTTTTATGCATATATTTTCTCATTCAACACATGTTTGTGGAAAGCCTGCCCTGCTATGTGCCAGGCGCTATGTTGGGCCTGCTACAGTGCTGAACAGGAGAGTTGTGACCTCTGCCCCCAGGTACAGGGCACTCGGAGGACAGACAGATAAGTAAACACACTGCTGTGTGTGAGGAGCGCCAGGGCAGGGAAAGGGGATGTGCACTGGGGGCACACACCAGGAACCCAGACACACACTGCCTCGTTGCAGGCAGGGAAGGTCAGCTGCTGGGAAAGACCTTTAAGCTACTCTCTGAATGGTAAGTATTACCAAGTAAAGCGGGAGACTGCAGTGGCCGAAAGGATAGAGAAACAGTATCCGTGAAGCTATACGGGAGAGACAATGATACGTTGAAGAAACGGAGAGAACGTTCAATGGCATGAAGCCAGCATGGAGTTCAAGGTGGAGAGTACCGAGACATGAGACTAAAGAACTAAAGAAGATCCAGCTTGTACAGACTTTTGCTAGCAGTACTTAAAAATTGGGCTTCTACCTAGGGACAACAGGTTCCAACCAGTATACTAGTACAGTAACTTAACAGCTTAGGCAGGTGCGTTTAGAAACCATTGACGTCCACTGGAATGTCAAATTCCAACCAGTATACTAGTACAGTAACTTAACAGCTTAGGCAGGTGCGTTTAGAAACCATTGACGTCCACTGGAATGTCAAATTCCAACCAGTATACTAGTACAGTAACTTAACAGCTTAGGCAGGTGCGTTTAGAAACCATTGACGTCCACTGGAATGTCAAATTTCTTAGACTAGGTTATGCTTCCATATATGCAGAGGCCTCCTAAAACCGTCTGGCATGCTTCTCTGCCGGAGCTCAGTGTTAGAATACACGGATATGGTCACTGCAGCCATATAACAGGTTAAAATGAAAAGCACCTTTGTAGACATCTCTTTATTCAAACAAATACCGACTTCAGCAAAAGAGGTTTCACCACCTTCCGCCCACCTGTGCCTCCTCCCACTACTGAGCAACTTTGGCCACATCTATCATCCACCTGAGATACTCTCCTCCCTGCAAGGGAAGCAGGGGAATTGTCCTGGAAGGTCAGTGCTAGAGGCTTGAGATGATCTATAAAACA
>PVKP010029056.1:0-29463 GCA_004027715.1 Plecturocebus donacophilus
CCAAACAAGAAAAGTTACGATCAAAGATCAGAAATTCTTGAGATTTTGTGGAATACAGCCCAAAGACAGAATTGACTGACAGAAATCAAAGCAGAAAAAAAGAGCAGAAAGAGGTTACTGCAAAGGTCAGGGCTGTTTTGTGCACTAATGTTCTAGAGGAATTTCAAGCTCAAGGTTAACTCGTACAGTGCAGGGAGGGGCCTTGTCAATAGTTATCTGATATGGTCCAGGCATGGTCACTTATGCCTGTAATATCAGCACTTCAGGAGGCTGAGGTGGGAGGATCACTTGAGTTCAGAAGTTCAAGGCCAGCCCGGGAAACATGGCAAAACCCTGTCTCTACTATAAACACACACACACACACACACACACACACACACACACACACACACACACTCTCTCAAAAATTAGCTGGGTGTGGTGGTATATGCCTGTGGTCCCAGCTACTTGGTAGTCTGAGGCAGAAGGATTGCTTGAGCCTGAGGAAGTCGAGGCTGCAGTAAGCTGTGATCATGCCATTGCACTCCAGCCTGGGTGACAGAGCAAGACCTGGTCTCAAGAAAAATAAAAAATAAAATCGAAAGATCATATTATAAATTACCTAGCCTGTTATGATCTTCCCATCACTCTCACGTGCTGCATTTCTGGCAAGAATGGTGTTTGCTTTCTGATTAAAGCCTCAGTAACTGCTTTGAGCAGTGAACCTGGGGAGTCTCCCATCAGAAGGGCTGACTCTGGACAGAGAAACAGCAGAGTTGAGTAACTCTATGTATACAACAAGGCGTGGCAGGAGGAGTGGTGAGAAGAAAATGAAACCATGACCTTCTTCTGACGCAAGAAGTTCCCAGACCTCTTACTTATGCTGGGAGAGAAACGCCCCACATCAACATGATCTACCTGCACTCCTGCCAGCTTCTACCCCGACACTCTAGAGGATGATGGCTCCCAGATCAGAACTTACATTCACTGGGAAGACTGACACAGCCATAAAATAGAAAAAGAAGTAATCAGATTTCTGGATTATTGAAAATACAATCACTGTTACTTTAGAAATCGGACCGAATATCCAAATGGATGCAAATGAGTATTAAATGAGTGAGCTGGAACATCGGGCCTGACTCTTCCAGGACACACTGCAAAGAGATAAGGAGAGTTCCAGAAGCCCCTACGTCTACCTAAAGGGTTTGAAGGAAGGGGACTCTGTCCAGGTTGGAGTGCAGTGGAAGACTTGACCTCCCTCAGCCCCTCCCTCCCCAGCCAGCCCACCCCGAGTACCTGGGACTACAGGCACACCACCAGGCCTGGCTGATTTTGGTATCTTTGTGTAGAGTTGGGGTTTTGCCATGCTGCCCAGGCTGGTCTCGATCTCTTGGGCTCAAGTGATCTGCCGGCTTTGGCCTCCCACAATGCTAGGATTATAATACCCCATATTCTTAGTATCCATTAGACTACTGAATGCATATTAGGATTTATTTGTAGATTTTGTTTTTGTTTTGTTTTACACTAGAGTCTTTCTCACTAAGTGAAAATACTGCAATTTAAATTTACTTAGAATAATTTTGTTTATGGCAAACAACCAAACTGATAAGAAGTTAGGTTCATTTGTTACCTTTTTTTTAAGAAAAATTTTAAGAATTGCTTCGCTTTTTAGTTTTGATTTAATTTGTTTTTTTATTATGTAAAATATACCTATAGTTCCAGTGTTAAAACTTTTTTAAAGACACATTCAGATAAGTCTGTCTTCCAACTGTATTCTTCCTCTCCTGTTCCTTCCCTCCTCCTAAAGGTAACCATTTTAACAATTAATTTTGTTTGATACCCTCATTGTTTCTTTTTGAAAATACTGACATATATGCATACATATTTGTATCCCCTCCTTTTTTAATACTATAAACTTTGTTATTTGTTTTATCTTTTATTTGCTTTATCTTATCAGTATACCCTAAAGATCATCTTAGTAATATAGAGATATTACTCATTCCTTTTTACAACTGAATAGCATTCTGAGATGTGAATGTACCTTAGTTTATTTAACTGGGTCCTTATTCATGGCCATCTGAGTGTTTCCAGTCTTATGTAATTAAACAATGATGCTGCAATAAGTAAATCTGCACATTTAAAATTTTGTAATTTTGCCAATGTATCTTTAGAATATATTTCCAGAAGTGTGATTTCTGGGTCAGAAAGAAAAATGCAAATGTAAGTTTGCTAGCTGTCGTATTCCCATCTGCAATATATGAGTGCCTTTACCCTGCAGCCTTACCAGCAGAGTGTGTTGTCAAACAGATTTTTGATGATCTGATAGGTGAGAAATTGTATTTCAGTACTTTCCTTATTATAAGTGAGGTTGAACATATTTTAATTGTTTAAGGACTATTTCCTATTTCTTTTAAAATCACTTACATGTTTACATATTTTGCTCATTTTTGTGTTAAGTGAAATTACTTATTATTTGGAAATGACTGACAATGAGAGCATGGCGTATAAAAATGTGTGTGATTTGTGTCAAAAGAACACAAGTGGGTGGCCCTAATTTATTAGAAAACAAATTTGGAGATAAATTAAGCATTCTACAGAAGATATTACAAAAAGGATGACAAAACAGTCATTAAAAGTAGACTAATGAACTTGTTACAGATTAAAGCAAAAACTGGTGAATCATAAAACTAATAGAATCATTTAAAAAGGCCTCCTGATTTACTGAGGATACTACCCCAAAATGACAAAAAATTCAAAGTAGACTAGAGGAATTATTGATGATAACATCAGAAAATTATGAAACACAAACTTATAAAACAAAATAAAGTCTTTAAAAAAAAAAGCCTGAATAATAATAAAACCAAATGCTGGCTCTTAGATCAATACATGAACAAATAGTTTTGAAAAACCTAATGAGATAGCTATGGCTAGTCTCATTTAAAAAAAAAAAAAAGAGGAATAAAGAAATAAATAGCAGTGTTAAGAACTGGAAAGGTGATATACCTAGAAAGTCAGGTGAGACTTTAAAATTATAATTGAATACTGCATATAATAACTATATATCATAAATGAATGTCATCTGTATGTGTGCGTGTGTGTGTCTGTGAACAACATTGGTAGGCATATAAGTGGAATGTTTTTTAGGAAATTGTAAATTACAAAAATTGACTTCAGGAAAAGAGATAACCTTAAAACCTTTAGGAGAATTTGAAAAACTAATTGAAGTTTATCATAAAGAAACTATGTCAAGGATATCTCCACTTCTGTCCAGGAGGTAGAAAGCCTGAAAGAGCATTACTGTCATCTAACAACCAGAAAACTCTGATAATCTACAAAATCATAAAGTTTCTTGAATCCATCAGAGAGCTGAGGTTACAGAGCAACTGAATAGCCTCAATCTAGGAAAGACAGGAACCTCCCACAGAAGCCGGGACACAAGCCCCCGCTCTCCTATGACAGGACCCAGGAAGAAGAGACACCAATGTCATACGAGACAGTAAGAAGAATTCAGCTGAAATTTTTAACGAATTGTTAGATGCCAAATGTGGGCTAATGTGGGAGTACAGAAACACTGGGAGCTGTAGACATGAGGAGGGTTCGCACCCACTTCTGGACTCTTCTCCAGTGGCTCTCCACCCAGCTGTTGAAGGAAAGGGTCAAAGCCCCAGCTGGAGTCTGTTAAGCTGCTAGAGTGGGCAGCAAACCCTCTTTCTCCCAGGGCACAGGTGAGAGCCATGTGGCTGGGAAAAGTGAAAAGAAAAAGCCTTCTGTATGGAAGGATCAGGGAACCATCCAGAGATCAGATTGTTAGGGGATACTAATGCTGGAGAAAGGGTAGGTTTACTGAGAAAGACCCCATCCCCAACACCATGATCTTAAAGCCTACGTAAGACTAAGGTGGATCAAGACAACAGAGAAATCATGTCCCACCTCCACCCCGCCACCCAGCTAGCAAGTACCAGGTAACAAGCATAGTCTACTGCTGAGGGAATAGGCAAGAGTGTGAAGACCACCCCTCAACAGGTGCGAGTACTCAGTGAAGGTCTAAAGTTGAGGATAGAGGAGGAATACTGAGAAAAACCCTTCAGTCAGCCATCCCTCACCCCAAGCATCAGTTAATGCCAGAGGAATTTGCAGCCAGTAATGCACTGAAGGGAACCATAATGATAACAAAACTCAAACTCAGCTCAAATCTTGACTAGATTCACTCACCTCCCTACACTGATAGGTGAGGAATGGCAGAGTTGTGCCCATGTTCAAATATGGGATATCTACTATTTATCTCAGTCTCTCCTGCCCTATACACAGTACCTAGCAGTCAACAAAAAATTACAAGGAAAAAAAAGCAAGGGAAAAAAAGGTCTTGGACCCAGTGGTTTTATGAGTGAGTTCTACTAAATCTTTGAGCAACACATATTTTGCTATCACTTAAGGTATTCAAGAGTATTAAAACTAGGAAGTGGAGAAAAGGGAAATGGATTATTACAGAGAATTTCATCAAGTGGGCACAGAGCTTGCTTTATATTTACAAGCCCCTGCTCATCATACCAGGTGGTGTCAATGCAGGCAGTCAGATTCTGCCCTGGCTTGAGGCTTCTGCTCTGATTCAAAGTAGCCACAGAAATGTGGTCTTCTTTCAGTTTTCCAAAGATCCCCAGAGAAATTAAACTTGTTCTGGTTTATTTGTGGATTAAATTGAGCTCTCTCTAGGACAAAATTTATCTTCCGGTCTGGCCAGTAGAACTGAATTTCCTCACCACAACTTTATTTACAGAAATACGCTGCTGCCCCATGAGCCATATTCTGCCAATTAGATTTTTTAAAAGATTGCTGAAAAGCATGATTTGTCTTGATTACTAAGTTCCTCCCTCCCCACCCCTGACAACCCCCAACAAATTTTGCACTCTAGGTGAGTGCCCCATGGCTCCACCTAGTCCTGGTCTCCACAGAGTCCCTGGGCCGGGAGACCCACTAGGTTCCGCCCAGGGTGAGTGGGGGCCTCACCTGCTGCTCTGACACGAGCTTACCTTACTGTGCCATGCACTTTTTGAGAAGCTGCTCTTTGCCAACCAAAAAAAAAAAAAAAAAAAAAAAGCCTTCATATAAATCGTCTCCTGAGTGGTGGAAAGGGAGAGGTGGGGGGAGAGTTTCAAAAGCAAAGAAAACAAGAATGGGAAAGAAGAGGAAGTGGCCAGTGCTCAGTGAACCCTCAAGTGTGAAAGGCTAATCCAGAAATCACTCAGTAGTCACCACCATGAAATCAGGCAGGGCTAACCTCTCTTGCTACTCATATGCACACCTTCCCTACCTCCCACAAAGCCTCACTTCCTAAACCAAAGTGACCTTCTGAAATCTGGCCAGTCTGCCTCAGCTCTTGGCCCCATGCCCCTCCTATGTAACAGCTTCTACACCCCATTAGTTTCCTTCCAAAGTCCCCACTGACTTCTCATTCACAGCAACACTCTTCCTGTTTTCAAGACAAGGGTATTGGCCCATGTGGCCGGTAAACAGAAACTAGGGTGCATAGGGCTGTGGGAAGTTCCGAGGCATTTACGTATTACACAGGAGAGTTTGAAAGAAGGGTGAGGTTTTGGGGCCTCTGACGTGCATAGTAAGGTACTCAGTGTTCAGAACAATTCTCAGGGGTCTGTCATGCTCAAAGGAACAGTGTCGAAAGAGTGATTATGGTTTAAGATACTTTAGCTGTCAACCAAATAACATGTCGTTGCTTACTCCTAAGTCAGACACTTCTGCTGACTAGTGAATTTTTAAGATGAAGAATAATAAGCAAATAGACTAGTTTAAAAGCAAGGTGTCATTTCCTTGTTGGATCTCTTGAGGAGATGGAAACAGTGATGGGGGACTTTGGTTTGGCCTCCACTGGGTCCCAGAACTTTCCTCTCTAGAGGTGTGAGCCATACTCCTCCAGTGTATCAATTTTCCCATCAGTTCCATACTGTCTGTGAACTTTGCTGAATCATCAGTCTCTCTCTCTCACAGTGGGTCCCCAGCCTTTTTGTTATATGATTGAGATGGAGTCTCACTGTCTCCCAGGCTGGAGTGCAGTGGCATGATCTCAGCTTACTGCAGCCTCTGGCCCCCTGAGCTCAAGTGATTCTCCTGCCTCAGCCTCCCAAGTGGCTGGGATTACAGGCACCCACCAGTACGCCTGGCTAATTTTTTATTTTTAGTAAAGATGGGCTTTCACCTTGTTGGCCAGGCTGGTTTTGAACTCCTGACCTCAAATGATCCTCTCACCTCAGCCTCCCAAAGTGCTGGGATTATAGGCTTGAGCCACCATGCCCGGCCTGTGTCCCCAACTTTAAATGGCCCCTTGTTCTCATAATTAGTGCCAAGTAGTGGCAAGGGGAAGAAAATGGGAAAGTTGGCATGAGAGAGAAGGCAGATCCAGAAGATAGAATACAGCTCAGGTGAAGGGCCAAAGGTCTCCTGAAATGATTCTTTAAGGCAGCTTCTTAGTGTTCGACTGCCTCTTTATTACATTCTTTTTATTTTGCCCCAGCCCAGAAAATATGGCCTAATTTTCTCTTCTGTTATCACAACTGCTTTTCTGCTCAGGTTTCTTCTACCCCTTCAAGATGGCTGAAGAACAAGATGCTTTCTCTCCATTTCTGTGCTATTTCACTGTGAGTAAAACAAGTGTACATCTACTTTCATTTTTGTTTTCAAAAATGTGATTAATAATAGTGATTGTGGGGAAAGAGGGCATACTGCAAAATGAATAAGAGGGAAACTACAAGTAATAAGAATTGTTTAAAATGAAAAGTTATTGATTTTAGTGATTCTTGGTCATTTTTGAGTCACAAAAGGGGAATGATACTTATACAGCAGTGATCCATGTGGTTTAGAGCTGAAGCAGAAAGACAACATTCATGTAGCCAACGATCATATGAAAAAAAGCTCAACATCACTGATCATTAGAGAAATGCAAATCAGAACCACAATGAGATACTAACACCAGTCAGAATGGCTATTGTTAAAAAGTCAAAAAATAACAGATGCTGGCAAGGGTGTGGAGAAAAAGGAATGTTTATACACTGTTGGTGGGAGTATAAATTAGTTTAGCCATTGTGGAAGATACTGTGGTGATTCCTCAAAGACCTGAAGATAGAAATGCCATTCAGCCCAGCAATCCCATTACTGGATATATTCCCAAGGGAATATAAATCATTCTATCATAAAGACACATACACAAGTATGTTCATTGCAGTACTATTCGCAGTAGCAAAGACATGGAATCAACCCAAATGTCCATCAATAATAGACTGGATAAAGAAAACATGGTACATATACACCATGGAATACTATGGAGCCATAAGAAAGAACGAGATCATGTCCTTTGCACAGATATGGATGGAGCTGGAGGCCATTATCATCAAATTAACACAGGAACAGAAAACATATTTACTGCATGTTCTCACTTATAAGTGGGAGCTAAATGATCAAAACACATGGACCCAAAGAAGGGAACAACAGACACTGTGTCCTATTGGAGGGCAGAGAGTGGGAGAAGGGAGAGGATCAGGAAAGATAACTAATGGGTACTAGGCTTAATACCTGGGTGATGAAATCATCTGTATAACAAACCCCCATGACACAAGTTTACTTATATAACAAATCTGCACGTGTACCTCTGAACTTAAAATAAAAGTTTAAAAAATGGGCACATATCCCTCATACAGATATATTTTAATATATAATCTTCATATATATATGACTACACTCATAGCACATATTACAAAGCACACAAAAAGTAAAGATCAAGTACTTTCAGAAAGTAAGAAAGTACGCACAACAATATCAACCTTCATAATAACTCTTCATAATAGCACATGATAGCCTAGCATCTTTTGCTTACAGTATGATGTTAGTTTTGTATTATTACTGTAAAGTACAATGGTGGCTCATATTTGCACACTACAACTGTCTTAAGATGCTATGATGCTCAATTGCATTAACCAGAGTTCATAATCAATTAACCTAAGCTTGATGATGGCAACTGAATTTCCAGGTATACAAATAAACTTGAGAGTGAAGGGTAGTTCCTAGCAACTATACTGATCTCTGTTTTTATCTGCGGAATGGTGTATTATTTGAAAATGCGAGGGAACACACTATCTTCTCAGCCTAATTTTTCTTATAATTAAAATTACCATTTTAGCATTGGCAATTTCTTACCAATGAATAAAGTTTTAATTACTCATAATAAAGTTTTATGAGAGGCAAAAAGAGGAACTGAAGCAGAGTCACAGTTAAAAAAAACTGTAATTATTTAGTAATGTATATTTAATAATAAACATACAAAATAACCTCAGCTTCATCAGTGTTTCTCTTTTGCCTTTTAAATTTTTGTTTATTTATATGTGCATAGATGCAGGAGGTACAAGTACAGTTTTATTACACAGTTAGACTGTATGGTGTTCATTAGTAATTCTTAGTCATTTTGAAGGAGAAATATGGTTCCCTGTGATACTTATTATTTCCATATGGATTTTTTTTCCTTTTCTTGTCTGTTCCCACATATGCTGCAAATGTTCCCAGCCCTTTCCCCTTGATGCCCAAAATAAATTCCTCAAATACTCTAAGCCCTGGAACTATTTTAATTTCATATACATTTTATGTAAAGGAACTGCATCCTTCCATCCCCGTGCCACTTCCTGGATTTTGCTCTTCCCTACCTAATTTCTCACCAAAAACACACCACCACCACTACCACCAAAACACTGCTGTGGAATGACAGGAGCCTTCTCAAAGGGCATTGGAGGGAAAGGAACTGTCTGGCAAACTGTAAGGCACTGGTTCTAGTGTACTTTCTTGGTATGAAGGAGAAAAATTATAAAGACACATTTGCTCATATGTTCATGTGATCATAGGAATGAGGCCTGAGCTGTCATAATCCCCAGCCTAATTTCTGCCTCTACTTTTGTCTAAAACAGAGAAGCCCCACTGTCTGGTGGGAGGTTCCCATTGAGAGTACTCTTCCTCGATAACCTGATTCTTAGCATCATCCTGGAGCTCTAGCATCTACCTGTTCTTGGGACCCAACTCCTATTGCAGACCTTTCAGCTGGGGGTCCTGGGTCTTCCACAGCTTTTCGGAATTATAACAGCAATGATAATAACAATATTGGCGAGGGTGGTTATGGATAACCTTCATAGGACACAGTACCTGTGCCAGGTACTGTGATAAATACTTAACATTGATTGTCCCCTCTGATTTCAAATTCCTAAGAGAATATTTTTAGTTATCTACTGCTGCCTAAAAAATTGCCACAAACCTTAGCATATTTTAAAAATACACTTTTTAAAAAAAAATTTTACCTCTTTTATTTGTTAAAAGAGGCACGTCCATGTACATGAAATGATTTGATCATAATACATTCATTGATTATGCCTCTTGCCATCTTGTGGCATCCAGGATCCTGGCTGAAACATTTTATCTAACATTTCTATGAGTCAGGAATCCGAGGATGACTTACCTTGGTCTTCTACTTTAGGGTCACTCAGTCAAAGTGACTTTTGGGAGTAGAGTTATCTCAAGACTCAGTGGGGCGAGGATTTGATTCCAAGCTCATGTGGTCAGTGGCAGGATGCAGATCCTCATGGGCTGATGGACTAACAGCCTCAGTTCTTCACTGACTGTTGGCTGGAACCTGCTCTCAATTCCTTGGCTCATGGGCCTCTCCAATATGGCAGCTTCCTTCTTCCAAGGGTGCAAGCCAAGAGGGCAATAGAGTCTGTTAGAAAGATGGAAAACACAATCTTTTGTAACCTAATCATGGAAGTAACTTCCTATCTATTACCTTTACCATGTTCTATTGATTAGAATCAAGTCACTAGGTCCAGCCTACCCTCAGGGGAGAGGATTACTTACACAAGGACATGAATATCAAGAGGTGGGATCCTTAAGGATCATCTTAGAAATCTATGTCAAGACAAGTTGGGGAAGGAGGGAATAAGAGCTGTTTTAATATTACAAACACAATATCAAGACTAGAAGATAAGGTAGTCAAAATTGAAGCTAATAAAGATAAGGGCTAAGGGTTGGAATGGAGAAGTACCTTATATAGTTTTTGATTTATAGTGTCTTTCTAACATCCATGTCTCCCAGCCCTAACATGAAGGTAGAGCTGAGGAGATGGTGGGTATGAAACTAAAGGGTATATGAGGCATTACTAGGACATGGCACAAAAAACAGCTTCTCTTGTTGGGAAAGTAAATGGAAAATAATGGTAATGGAATAGTGGAAAAGAACTGAAGATAAGCTATCTGAGCAAAAGCAACCCAGGGTGTCTACGGGGAGGAGACTTTTGGTAGGGACATGCCACAGTATCAAATAAAAAAGGGCAGAGCCACGGCATAAACCCAATCTGAAATGAGCTATCGACAATCAAAGAAAGTCAGGCTAAAGAAAATTCCAGCAGAAAACAGAAGGCTGGTTCCGGAAAGATTTTTTTGAGGCAATGCTACATAGAGCAGAGGTGTGGAGGAGAGGACAGGGAACATTTTTAGCAGCATCTTCTAAAACGAATTCTATTTCATATGTACTTTATGAAAGGGGAAAAGACTGCAGGAATTTCAGAGCCCAGAAATCCCCCAAATTCCCAAAGCTCTGTCTATTGTAATCCTTCTCTCCAGCACTCTCCTTCCCCTCCCACTCAAGCTCTTCATCTTGTCAACAGAGCAAGAATCACGGAGTTCACATTCTGAACTTTTGTCTTGGAAATTTTCCAGTATCATAGTGTGGGGGCAGTAAGTGGGGATTCGTTGAGGGAGGCAAGACAAACATGTGAACAACCTTGAAGAAATGCCTTTTTAGTACAGAGAAAGAGAGAAGGAGGCAGGAAGGGATTCCTTACCAAACCACAAAGAAGACAGTTTCTTCAAGGAACGCTGACTTCTCCCAGCTTTTAGTGGGGAATTGCTCTCCATGGAGATTAAGAGACCAGTGCCTTTTAATCAAAGGAGGGGCGTACGTTCAAATAACTGGGAACAGCTGAGTATCCCACCCAACTCTGAAGAGCAAAGTAAGAGCTACAAGAAGCCACTCTTTCCTGCAGCATACAATACTATGTTTTTTGGCTTATTCTCCAAGGATATTACAGTTACTTTCAATGGTTAATGAATAGCTTCTAAGTGCCTGCTTCATTTAATTGTCCAAAGGCCAGTGGGTCCCAGAGCGTATAAAGCTGCAAGCTGGCTAATGAGTTCACTCTCTTGGAGCAAGCGGGGAAGCAGAGGAGTGGCAGGGGGTGCTGGGTTCCTAAGGTGCAAGGATGCAGAATAGAGGTGGCCTCCTTCTCTGTGTTCTTGCCCTCCTCGTGGGTTTTCTGATGGTCTGCCTGGGGGCCTTCTTCATTTCCTGGAGCTCTGTATTCAGCTGTCAGGAGAGCCTGATTGTGGCCTATTTGCTCCTGCCTCTGGGGTTTGTGATCCTTCTGAGTGGAATTTTCTGGAGCAACTACCGCCAGGTGACTGAAAGCAAAGGAGTGTTCAGGCATGTGCTGGGACAACACCTTGCTCATGGGGCCCTGCCCCTGGCCACCGTGGACAGGTATGTGCTGACAGGCAGAGAGACCAAGGAGAGCTGAGAGGGGCTGATTTGTGTAAGATCTGGATAATTTCTGGTCCTACTATGGAGTGACTTACATGTCCCATGGGTTGTCTGTCTAGAACCAAAGCTTTACTGTCAGGGAATTGTTACTCTGGGGTTGTTATTAGGAAGAATGGCACCATCTTGGGGGAAAAGCACGATGTAGGGGCAACTCATCTCAAAGAAACCCCACCACCACCCTCAGTGAAAACCCACCTAAGCCAGTTCAGAAACCCAGGCTCTTTTGTTATATTTTGGCAGCTGTCACTAATTAGTGCCAGGTGATGTTTAGTTACTTCTCAAAACCTGGCTATAAGGTTCTAAGGAAAGCAAGTCCCAGACAAAATTCTGCCACACAACAAATGAGCAAGCAGGCATAAAATGAGTCCTGGCACCTCTGTGAGCTCAGAGAAGTACCAGTTTACTGTCCTTTTAGGTGTTGTGATTTCATCTTGCATGAAACATTCCTTCAGGGGAAGGTGATAATATTCTAGAGGTAAGATTCATTCCGTCTCGCCACCTCACACATTAGGATAGTTATCATCAAAAAAAAAAAAACAAAAAAACAAGTGTTGGTGAGGAAGTCAAGAAATTGGAACCCTGTGTATTGCTGGTGGGAATGTTAAAATGGTGCAACCACTATGGAAAACAGTGTGGAGATTCCTCTATACATTAAATATAGAATTATCATTGGATCCAGCAATTCTACATTCTGAGTTTATACACAAAATAACTGAAAGCAGGGACTCAAATGGGTGCTTGTACACCAATGCTTGTAGCAACGTTATTCACAATAGCCCAAAGGTGGAGATAGCCCAAATATCTATCAACGGGTGAGTAGATAAACAAAATGTGGTATTATACATGCAATGGAATATTAGCCTTAAAAAGAAAGGAAATCTTGGTTCACGCTACCACTTGGATGAACTTGAAAACATTATGCTAAGTGAAACAAGTCAGTCACAAAGGGCAAATCTTGTATGATTCCACTTACATGAGTACTTAGAGTAGTCAAATTCATAGACACAGAGAGTAGAACAGTGGTCCCAGGGGCTGGTGGAAGGAGAGATTGGGGACTTACTGTTTAACGAGTAGAGAGTTTTAAGGTGATATTTAATGCCACTGAACTATACACTTAAAAACAGTAAATTTTAGCTTATATATATTTTACCACAAGAAAAAAAAAGATTCAGTTAATCTTATAGTCAGTATCAGGCAATAAGAAACCTCCTAATTCTTGGCTAAACACAGAGCCATTTAGGGATAAAACCCTAGGCATCATTCTTAAGATACAGGCTACGAGACTATATTTTTGCCCTTTTCATGCAAGAGCAGAAAGTATCTAAAATATTTTAGCTACTCCATGTATTTTGAATATAAGCAATCTTACCCATGAGGGTCCACTTTTGACATCCTTTATGCTAATCAATGAGATAAGAATTATGGTAACCAAAACTTATTTCCAATGTTATTATACTAACCAGCAGAGTTTCTGGATTTGATTAAAAATTAAGATAAATGAAGTGATTATAGAAGATGCCTCTAGAGTGATGATTTCTTTTTTGTATAAATGTTAGAGGACAACCTCTAGAGTGTGAATTCCTGATAAATGTAACTGATTGCCTTTCGGATATAGTTTAAATTGACTAACACATGCATAATATTACAGTATGCTGAAATATTTGAAAGTAAATTATGGACATTATGACACCCCCATTTTACTGTCTCTTCCTGCTGCATGTAACTAGATGCTCATTCCATGCTAGTAAGTCAGCCTGGGAAGTCACATTTCTCCAAAACATTTGCACTCAAAATGGTTGAGATATCAAAGCCAGTGGGTCTCTAGTGATGGAATTCAGGCGTCTGGGAATGTGGATGGCAGTTGAAGGAGGGTGGGGTTGAACAAGGTAGTTGGGATTTGGGAAAGGCAGCAGTCATCCTGGAACCTTTTAAATCACATCAGGGAACAGCTCACCTTTCTGTGTAAAATGCCTTTACACATGTGCCCCATGACTCAGCCTTGGCTATTCTAAGTGAAGGCCGAGATTTATGCCTTACAGTAGACAGCTTCTTCAGCTATTGGCTTTGGGCCTGGTAACATTTGGAATGGAGTTGTGGCTACAAATGGCAGGCCCTGTTCTGTTGTGGTTACATACCATAAACATTCCCTGTAGGCACTGGAAGGACTCGCTCTATAAATACACAACTCAACCAAGCTCACCAGTCTCTCTTCCTCCCCACTTCCCCTCTCCCAATCTCATTCATGATGGTGAAGCCAGAGGATTTAGCAATTAGCAATGCTATGCAAGATGACCAATGAGTATATCAGCCCCTGAATGAATGGCTGCTTTCGCCTATCGGCATAGAAAGGGCTGCAACTGAAATCTGCATTAAGTTGTCAGTTGATATCATTGAGAAATGAGTATGTTTGTATGTTTTTTTGAAATTAGCTACTGAGTCTTGAAAGGGTGTTAGGATAGAGTCATGGCATCTGGTATAGTTCAGGGATCAGCACATAGTTGGTTTTCATTCATGATTTTGTTGGCTGTGATGATAAGAGAAAGTGAGGGCAATTGAAGGAATGATACCATGTGAGAATGGGATGGACTAAGTACTCGATAGAGAAGTTTCCAATCCAAAGCCCCACATCCTCTACTGTTGACAAGGATCTCACACTGAATGGCCCTGTTTCCATGAGTGAATGAGCAATAGAGAAGGAATCGCTTGGAATAACCCACTGGGAAAAAAAATATGACTAGAAGCATTCATCCTGTGGCCGATAAAAAGGTTCTTTTGGAAGAGCAGCACATTTTTAAAGAACTGGTGATGCCAGAAAGAAGTACATCTGTTTGAAAAATCCACGTTTCTTAACAGTTTAGCTTCACACAATTTGAGCTGAGAGAGGCAGCCGTCTGCCTCTTTGGCATTAATGCCTAAATAACGCATGCCTGTTTGTGCTGTTCTGTTCCACAGGCCAGACTTTTACCCTCCAGCTTATGAAGAGAGCCTTGAGAGGGAAAAGCAGAGCTGTCCTACAGAGAGGGAGGCCTCTGGCATTCCTCCACCTCCATATACAGAGATGGGCCTAGAATTCCAGGATGGAAATGACTCCTACCCAGAGGCCCCACCATCTTATAGAGAGTCCAGAGCTGGCCTGCTGCTGACAGCAACTTCAGAGGATTCCCAGAGACGAGGGCAAGAGTGCTGAGGCAGGAGAAGCTCTCCAGCACTCATGATGCTGCCACCGTGGGGAGCAGCTACTGATAATAAAGGCAAACCAGGGACTGTGGGAGGAAAAGCCATATCGGGACCCCTCACAAGGGCTTGCAGAGGATGACAGCCCTGAATTCCAGATGTAATTGGCCATGCCAGGGCAGGGCAGGCCAGGGGCCCTGGAAGGGTGTGGCCAACACCAAGCAGACATTTCAGAGGATTCACACTACTCCTAACCCCGGCAGGCTTTGGGCCCCCAAAGGTGTTACTCTGAGAGCTCTGCTTACAGAGAATCTTTCTGCTCTCACTCAATTTCCCTCCCATCACCTCAGCTCCAGACAGGGAGGAATAGATGCTGGCTGTCAGGACAGCCACATACCTTCCTGTGCTATATCACCTAATAATCTCAAAGGGAAGGTTTGTTGTTTAATTTATTGATTGTTCAGCCTTTCGTTTTGTTAGCTTGTTTCCTAGTTACCTCCAGCTGACTCCAGAGTGAGGCAGTATTTCACATCCTGGGAGATATGCCCTTGGAATCCATGAATGTGATTTTGTATTATTTTATTTTCATGATGTGTATTTTTTTCTATCTAAAAGGAAAATGAATGTAATATCTGCCTTCAAGATGGTTCAAACACAAAATGTTAAATGAGTTGTTTTTTAAAAGAGGTCCTTATAAGCAGACATGATAAGATTGCTTATAGACCCAAATGGAATAGACAGAATACATATTCATAATGGAATTCCGGGGTGTGGGGTGGAATTTGTACTGGCCATAGATGGTATTAACATACCATTTTATATAAATCTTGTATAGTTTAAAAATATTTATATGTAATTCAAAGAATCCCCATATAAATCTCTAAAATGTGAAAGGTAAGAAATTCTAATGATATATATTCATCATTAACAGGAAATTTCTTGTGTCTCAAGATATAGACCTTGATTTTTAGACTTGAGACATGTATTTTTAAATCTGGTGGTTTCTCCTCAACTTTATTCTATTTTATTGTTTTGTTTTTTAAATACAAGAGGACAAGTCTGGCGGCAGGGCGGTAGCAAGAGATGCAGCCTGATGCTTTTGAACTTGGGCCAGGAATCTTCATCTCTCTGGGCCTCCGTTTTCTCCTCTGTCAAGTGAGGCATTCATGCTGGCTTCATAGTTGTAGAATGCCTGTTATATGGCAGGCTCTGTGTCATGAGCTTTTCATGAGTGTTGCTTAGCCCTCAATCCATCTTTAAGAGATAGGCACTATGATTATTCCCATTTTACAGATGTATAAAACTGAGATTTTGAGAAGTTAAGAAACTTTTCCAATAACACAGTGACTTCTAGGAGGATGAAGAACGGTTCCCTGCAGGGACATGGGAGGACCTACTTACTTCACACTTTTGAGCTCAGTAGCCTTGTCTTCTTTCCTTCTAGGGAACAGTTTGGATTTCTTTCTCCCTTCAGAAAATGGCCTCTAACAGAAAGTGGAGCCCCAGGATTGCTGCAATATCTTAAAGCCCTTGGAGCAGCAGCAGAGTTTGCTTTAGGGTTAATTGGTTTCTTTTAAAGTGTGTAAAATGTCCTCCAGGTTTTCTGCCTAGAAACTGGTCCCTCGCCTCATAGTTTCCTTCTGATCGTTCCATGGATGATGAAGAATTCCCAGTGGAGACAGCCCTTGGTGGATAGGAACAGGAAGGGCTTTAGACAGCTGGTGAGAAGGATGTAGATCATTCAAAGAGGAAGAGGGTGGTCAAGATGGGGTGGGGCCTTCTCTGTGGCCTCCTCTTCTCCATCATTTCTGAGTGCATAGATTAAGTATATCCTGACAAATGCATAAGAAGCCTTGTAAAAGGAAATCTTTATCCATGAAGCATGAATTTGGGAATCTGTTATTTGAATCTTTGGTATTGAGGGCATAAAGATATGAAGGTCACTCATGGTTGTCCAATAAGGAAGTGATCGTTTATTAGTAATGCAACTTATTATTCCTCTCTTATCATCTCCTTCTGTGCCTCTACTAAGACAGTTACCCTGAAATTCTCCCTGGTGGTCTGAGCACATTCACTAACTTGAACAAACACCATCATTGGTGTTGGTTTGCATGTGTAATAGATAGTTTTTCCAACTACTGATAGTCAAGTGAAACAAATGTTGATTTTGGTTTACATAAGAAATGGTTTTAATCACTTTACTGCAATAAATTTTGTACTTAAATTTCTCTTTTGCCATTTTTGTTTTGCATTAGAAAAAAATGAATAAAAGACCATAAGTCAAAGTATTATTTTCTATGTTAAACTAACACAGTGTCAGGATGAGTTGATCTTTCTGCAAACACAAACATTACTGGACTCTAACTGTTGATATGGAAAATAACCTGAGTGTATGTAGTTATTTGTTGATTTTTTTAAGCATATATACTCTGAATCATGTGTCAAGAACATGGGTAGAACATGAAGCAAATTCTACATTCAAGACACCCAGCAATTAAAATCCACTGGACCAATCAGACAAAAGTATCCTATTGTGATTCATAATAATGTATCAGTCATCCCCTAGGGAAATAAAAACTGCCTCTGCTCTTCCTTCTCAAGTTTATGATAAAATTAATGGTAATGAATTGTTAACTGCAGTTCCATGAATAACAGGTAGAGCACTTGGAACATGGGAAAGTGAAAAGAGAAAAATCCCTACTATAAAGAGTCTTTGCTCGTTCTCTTCTCTCAGTTGTGGATGGCAGGTTCACATGTCAATGGGGAAGGGAAGTTCCCAGGGTTGAAGGCCCTCCAGTATTATAATCTCATAACATCCCTTTGAGCTGAAAGTTAGAGTAGCCCTTACCATCACTCCAGAAGTTGAAAATAAGGTCAGTTATCCTCAATTAGAAAATAAGGTATACTGCATCTTTTGCATATCTGAGATGTGCTGTGTTCATTTTTGACCCTCCATGTGAAACTTCACCAGTGCTTTTATTGACACTCCTATCTATCATTTAAGATTCTATTTAAATATACTGTCTTTGGTGAGGTATTGCTCTAGCTCACCTACATTGCAGGGCACATATTAGGTGCAAATAGGCATGGAAAGATAATAAAGACATGGATTTATAATCTATATCTTCTCCATATTCTATAAAGTTCCATGACAACCTAGACTGACTCACATACCAAGTGGGCTATCAACTGTGTGAGCTATTTCTCCTAATAGGGACTCAGCTGGTTGGAGTGGAACAGGCATTCTGCTAAGCTCTGCTGCTTCAGATAATCTCTTGCTGTTTGTAACTGTCAAAGGGCCAAAGACTGATTTACTGGCAGTTATATTATTTCCAAAGGCACACAGTTTCTCAGACCCTTCTATACTCAGGGATGGGAAGCCCCTCAAGACATGTGGAGCTCAAGACATTTCAGCATCCACGTGTTTTGAGTATCCGGTGCATGATCCAGCAACAGAATGGAGTCACACAGTTATATCATTATTAGCTCCTGCAGGTGCTTTTCAAATTCCCCACACCTATCTGGAGGTCAAAGTAAATCCCATGCCTTACACTGATCCATAGAACTGTGCATCAAGCTGAGACTTCCTGTGCAGAAAGCTTGCATGTCACGTGCAAGCCCTTCAGCCTATAATGTCATGCAACATGATTTGTCCCACAAATATTGTGGATATATGCTACACTTAGATCAGTAAGAGTTGATAAATGATCTCATTTTAATAATGACTGCCTATCCATTTTCAAGGACATTTAATAAACTCAAGAATACTGAGTGATGCAAAACAAATTTTTATTCTGGGGGACTGGCTGACACCTGGCAGGATGTTTAGTGTTGGGATTTACTCAGGGTGGCTGGCAAAACATTAGGTAAATATTATGGAAAGTTACAAGATTATAGTCTCAAACCTTTTGGAAGGCTGAACGGTTTTAATGGAATAGGCTGAAGGCAGCCTGTTCATTACGTTAGAATTTTAAGTCATAAGGTAAGATTAGAATAATAAAGCTTCCTCAGTTAAGTCTGTTTACCCCACATCCCTTTGTCTCTACTCTGTTTACTCACGTAAACTTTGTGCTGGATAGTCCTCTCAGGGGGAGGTTGAAGGGGAATTACCTGTTAATGGTGTTTACTCTAGGCCCCAGAACCAAGACCTTTTATCACTCTTAAAACCACTCTTTTTCATATATTTTCATATGAAAAACTGCTCATCATCACTGGTCATTAGAGAAATGCAAATCAAAACCACATTGAGATACCATTTCACATCAATTAGAATGGCGATCATTAAAAAATCTGGAGACAACAGATGCTGGAGAGGATGTGGAGAAATAGGAACACTTTTACACTGTTGGTGGGAGTGTAAATTAATTCAACCATTGTGGAAGACAGTGTGGCGATTCCTCAAGGACCTAGAAATAGAAATTCCATTTGATCCAGCAATCCCATTACTGGGTATATACCCAAAGGATTATAAATTGTTCTATTATAAAGATACATGCACATGTATGTTCATTGCAGCACTGTTTACAATAGCAAAGACTTGGAACCAACCCACATGCCCATCAATGATAGACTGAATAAAGAAAATGTGGCACATATACACCATGGAATACCATGTAGCCATAAAAAAGGATGAGTTCATGTCCTTTGCAGGGACATGGATGAAGCTGGAAACCATTATTCTCTGCAAACTGACACAAGAACAGAAAACCAAACACCACATATTCTCACTCATAAGTGGGTGTTGAACAACGAGAGCACATGAGCACAGGGAGGGGAACATCACACACTGGGGCCTGTTGGGGGTGGGGGGCCTAGGGGAAGTATAGCAGGGAGTGGGGGGATTGGGGAAGAATAATATTAGGAGAAATACCTAATGTAGATGACAGGGGAATGGATGCAGCAAACCACCATGGCATGTGTATACCTATGTAACAAACCTGCACAATCTGCACATGTACCCCAGAACTTAAAGTATAATTTAAAAAAAATTTTTTTAGATACTCTTTTTTTTTAGAGACGGAGTTTCACCTTGTTGGCCAGACTGGTCTTGAACTCCTGACCTCAGGTAATCCGCCCGCCTCGGCCTCCCAAAGTGCTGGGATTACAGGCGCAAGCTACTGCGCCCGGCCTTAGATACTCTTTTAACCATATTAATGATCCCCAAGCATGTTGGCTTAGAACCTCTGTTATTAAATCTATACTGAATAAATGTGAGGAAGGACAAGGAATAGTGGTCAGTTGGCTGCAATCGCCCTCTGAGAGCAGCTGATGACCATCCCTAGCCCACTCAGATTCACTGTATTCTAGTGTGTGTGAGTGCATTCATTCATCCAGTCGTTAGGGTCTGTAGGACAGACATCTTCAGGTGGTGATCAATGTCTCAGGTGTTGACCCCAACATGATCAATGTCACAGGTAGTGACCCTGATGTGATCAACATCTCAGGTGGTGACTCAACATGATCAAGGTCTCAGGTGGTGACCCTGCTGTGACACTTGTCACAATTTAGCATGTCTGGTTCCCCAGTACTGCCACTAAATGCCTCTCTGGCAAATACACACACATTTCCAAATGTCCACCCTGGGTAGGTGGTGGTCCTGCCCTGGTTGAAAACTAGGAAGTGATGTATAGTGTTGCTTGCCATTTTTCTGCAGGCACATGGGAACCCCTCTGTAAGAGCAGATCACTAGAGTTACGCTGACAGTTGCCACTCTATCCATAGTTTCCTCTAGGATTGACTCTTGTGATTCCCATGAAATTTTGGACCTTTAAAGTCATTTATTTTTATTTATTTATTTGAGATGGAGTCTTACATTGTTACCTGGGATGGAGTGCAATGGCATGATTTCAGCTCACTGTAACCTCTGCCTCCTGGGTTCACTCAGTTCTCCCCAAGTAGCTGGGATTACAGGCGCATACCACCACATTTGGCTAATTTTTTGTATTTTTAATAGAGATCGGGTTTCACTATGTTGGCCAGACTAGTCTCGAACTCCTGACCTTATGATCTGCCCACCTTGGCCTCCCAAAGTGTTAGGATTACAGGCTTGAGCCAATGCACCTGGCCAAGTCATTTACTCTTAAAGATCAATCTACAGCTCCATGTTTTTTTTTCTTTTCTCTGTTGTCCAGGCTGGAATGCACACTGCTCCATCTCAGCTCATGGCAACCTCCACCCCCTGAGTTCAAGCTATTCTCCTGCCTCAGCCTCCTGAGTAGCTGGGATTACAAGTATACACCACCATGTCTGACTAATTTTTGTATTTTTTAGTAGAGACAAGGTTTATCATGTTGGCCAGGCTGGTCTCAAACTCCTGACCTCAAGTGATCCACCCACCTCAGCTTCCCAAAGTGCTCTGATGACAGGTGTGAGCTACCACACCTGGCCTAGAGCTCCATATTTAAGAAAGTAAGGAACATTGTATGGGGAAGAGTGACTTCCTGCCTCTCACCTTTCTTGAGAATTAGGCAAGAGGACATACACGTATAGTTCAGCAAGAGGAGTCTGGAATTCATTTAAGGTTAAAATAATATCTTGGCAATGTGAATCATAGCAGGTTCCAGACAGTGGCTGTGTCCTGGAGCCACAAAGGACCTTCCCTTTGACAACATAACTGAACAAAACTCTGTAAAAATAGGCAGCTATGCAGCTGTCTCTTCTGGTGGCTGGGCCCAAGGCTTTGCTCTGCCTGACAGTCACAACCCTGTGCCTGCTTCAACCCCATGCATGCAAGCCAACTCCTCAGGAGACCCCAAGCAAGTCTCCTTTCCAGCCATCCTAACCCTCACCTCCTAGACTGTCTTCTGACTTCGCTCACCATTGATGACATGATATAAATGCTTATAAATCCCAAGAAACTCTACTCTTGGAGAAACCACTCTCGTGCCACCATCTCTGAGTCGATTGCCCCTGTGTATTCTCACAGCACATTATTACATTATTTATGCCTCTCTTGTTTACCTGATTATTTGTGTATGTTTGTTATAGCCCCCTATTCCCAAGTTATAAACTCTCAAGATCAGGAATAATGTTTTATCCATTTCCATGCCCCATCTAAAACAGAACTCTGCCTAGATGAGTTGCTCAACCAATGTTCACTGAATGAATGAATGAACAGAGGGATGGATGAATGGATGGACCAATGGATAAATATATATTTGGGCTCCTGGACACACATAACTCCCTATCAAAATAAAGAAATATAATTTTTGAGTAAGGACTAATTTACATTTGAACTTACAAGTTAGAGATAATTAGAAGTTCAGCAATTTGAGAAAATAAATAAGTAGTTTCTTCCCCAGAGCTGATACACCTAAGAATACATCTTAGTGATCCAACCAACACATCCGTGATTAATGAACACATGGATGGCTAGCATAGACATCCACTCACGAGACAATAACCTGAGAACCAAAGCTATGATGTGAATTTTATTCCATTGGTGATCAATCTTGAAATGTTTTTTTCTTTTCTTTTTTTTTTTTTTAGAATTTCAGCTCAAAGCTACCTTCCTATTATTTTGCAATGAAAACAATTACAGTGGAAGTCTAGATGCCATTTCAGTTTCTGCTGACTCCCAAAGGCAGTTTTGAGAACTTACCTATTCTCTTCCATGTAATACATGTCTCTAGTCATAATAGTGAAAAATAGCCCTTGAAGGTATTCCAAAAGGCAGATTTATCAGGATAGGTGACCAGTGCTGGAGTTTCTCAAATGGTGAAACAAACAAATAAGTAAAAACTCATAATCCTTGGATAAGGTTGAGATTAGGAATTTCTTTTTTATTGGCCACTAAATGTCCTAGCAAGTTTCTGACAAAAGCATAGACAGAAAATGGAAACAAATACCTTACTGGGAATGTTTCCTTGCTTGCACTAACCTTGACTACAGCAATAACGCATTGCTTAACAGTCAAAGTGCACTAGGTCAAATGGCAGGATAAGTGACTGTGCCGTTCCCAAGGAAGCAAAACAGATGCAAACAGGTCCCATGCACCCGGTGTCCTGGCTGAGTACAGAGGAGGCTGTTAGAGCTGCAATACTATTTTCCCCAGTGAGGAAAGCCAGCTGTGGCTCTCTGCTTGCCGGCAGGGGTCCCCACCCTCCTCTCCATCATCTGGCCCATAGCTGTACCACCAATTACATTTTCTTCCAGCATCCACTTCATTTCCTACTTTTACAGTATTTCATCCTCTCCTTTTGCAGCCGTTACAAATAAGATCAGAACTGTGTCCAAACAAGTGCATTAAGATAGGCCCTTATTGGCAAAGTCAGAGAGCTCTCACACATGGTGGTCTTTTTGTCTTCTCAGGAGGAACTTATATAAACCCATGTACCAACATACATGATGTAATAAAGGAAAGGTTCCCCCAGATTTTAAGCATTTAATTACAGAGTCTTGTCAAGAAACTTCTTCCCACCTTCACAACTGTATGGCTGAATTTGAACAAAGCCATCCAGCTTTAATAGCTAAAATAATATTATTTACAAAATAAGAAGAAAACACCTATCGATATGTTTTGTTGGCAGTGTGCCACTGTGATTTGTAGAAAGCTTTAGAAGATGTGTGAGAAGGTAGTTCAGGGATGTTGGGAATGGGATGGGGCAGGTAGGGCCATCAGGTGGTGTGCAGGAGTAAAGTGGGCGGTTAAGAGTTCTATAATAAAACCTTCCCCCATTGCAGACCTGACCTACGATGAAAAGCTAAACCCTCCTCCATGCTGGGAGTGTCTCCTTCTGCCTGTCCATGGGCACCTGGCGCTTACAGTCAGTTTAATCCTGGCACTGTTCTCTCTTGTGATTTTAGAACATTTTCTTACTTGGCACCAGTGATGCACACATATTGTGATTAACAGCTTCCTAGCCTAGTCATTGTCAAAAGGGGAGGTTCCTTTATGTGATAAAATGTAGATATCAAATGATAGTTCAGCTTTAACAGACAACTAAAGACCCTGTTGCATTTGGAGAATGGGATAAAACCACAACCAAATGGACTTTTTTCTTTTCCCACCCACCCCCTGCCCCCCAAAAGCAAAATATCTTTTTTTTCCCAAAGTCATAAGAGGCACAAACAGGTAGCAAGAAGGCATCAGTGAAGCATCTCCCGCTGAGCACTCCCTTTGGCCCTGGTGAGTGACCTTTCCTCCATTCAGGTGATGACAGTGGGTCCCCTCCGGCCAGTTCTCTCATGGATCTGGGATATTTTCAGTGCGATGGCTATGAGAGGGCTCAGCACTGCCTGCAAAAGGAAAAAGAAAGTCTGTGAACAACTCAAGTCAGTTACAGTTTGGGGCATTAGGATGAATTTCTATCATAAGCATCTGGACTCAGATTCCAATTAGCTGTTTACAGGCAGAGTCTTCATGGGCAGGACAATCTGTCCTCTCTCGATTTTTGCTTCTTCCTTCACCAATGGAAGTTGGAATGGGTAGGGCAGGAGAGTAGGGGGAGAAGGTGATCTCCAAAGTCTTAACTAGCATCTAAAGAAATTTATTAATAATAGGAAAATGTACAACCCAACTGCCAAACATGAGAGCACTGTGTGAAGACAGCATTGAGAATTAAGGGAATTCAGAAAACCCCCAGTCTTCTGTTGCTACACCCTCATCTCCACCACATACACACACACACACACACACACACACACACACACACACACACACACACACACACACACACACACACATCCACTCAAGAATAAAAGCTCATTCTTCATCCTAGGGCCATGGATTTAAAGAACGTACAATCCTGATGTTTCTGAAATGACAGACCAATTCATGGCCCAGTGTTACAGAAATTATTGATCATGTCTTCCCATCACATAACACTGGGCTTATGAGGCACCTCAGTGGGTTCTGTGGAGGGGATGGGCATGCTTTAGAAGCCTAAGGAATAGGTTCTTAGGAAGATGAAGGACATGAGGAGGAGGAAGACTCGTTTCTTTCTTATTGTTTCATGGGATTGAGGCATTGTTTTCCGAAGTGTGGAGCATGCAACACTCACCATGATTTTCAATGATGCGAGGACATGGTATTACTAATGAGACAGTGAGAAAATCAATCTATTTTCCATTCTTTTTCAATCCTTCTGATTTCATCAAGGAGAAACTCTGTTTGCTGCCAACCTTTAACACTTTAACCAAGGCAGTGCATGCCTCAGGCAAGAATTACCCAGCTAGAAGGTAACGTCACTGCATTTTTTATTGAATTTCTGTTCATGATGTGCTTATATTTATCAAGTGGTATTGTTTTTTTCCATGTAGAGTACTTTTTTATAGTAAATAAATAGATTGAAGTAAAAACAAAGTGGGTCAATTTCAAGACAAATACTGGCCATGCGTGGTGGCTCATGCTTGTAATCCTAATACTTTGGAAGGCTGAAGCAGAGGATCACTTGAGCCCAGGAGTTTGATACCAGCCTGGGCAACATAGAGAGACCCCACCTCTACAAAAAATAAGAATTAGTCGAGTTCTGTGGTGTGTGCCTATAGTCCTAGCTACTCAGTAGGCTGAGATGGGAGGATGGCTTGAGCCCAGAAGTTCAAGGTTACAGTGAACTATGCATAAATGCACTCCAACCTGGGTGACAAAGTGAGACCCTCCCTTGTCTCTAAAAAGAAGAAATAAAAACACACACTAATATAGAGATACTGATAGAAAACAAGTTTGGGTAATCTAGAACAAGGGAAGAAACAAAAATTCTGTAGTTCAGGAAAATAAAGCTTGCATTTTGGGAGGAGGGGGGACCTCAGTTACTTGTGGGCCCTAACCTATTCCCATGCATGAAGGGAGTGCACGATTCCAATTCACACAACAGGAACACTAGGAAACACACAAGGTACAAGACAGCACAAATAGTCCTTTGTGTCCTGAGTGGCGTGTAGATACAGAAGCGTCCTAAGAGATGTGAGCCAGCCTTGTTGGGAGGGACCTAAATTCTAGGGTGAGGTGTAAGGATTTAATTTATTAGGCAAGGGGAGACATTGAAGTGTTTTGGGCTGAAAGGCGACTTCAGAGCTGTGCTTTGGAAAGATGGATCTGAAAGCAACTTATGGTCCCATGTATTAAATTATCTTACTCTATGAAGATGGCTAGATGGACAAGCTCACATTGACTCTTGGAAGGTAGAAAAAAATAAAAATTAGAATGCAAGAAAGTGACACTTTCCTCTGGTTCCACACTGATCATCTTGATTCGTAAAAACAGAAGAGTTTCTTTTCCCCTTAATAACCCAGCTGGTGCCCAGAAACATTTTATACTGCATATTTTGCCAGGACATATCCCATGTGATGCCAAGATAGAGGCATCTCTATTCCTTAGGAGCAAAGAGCCCATTTTGTACAGAAATTCAATTATTAGCTTTTGCTCCTCTTCCTGTCTTCTCTTCCCTCTTCCCTGCTCCCCATTTTTGGTTATGTAATTCTTCATTAATACCTATCAAAGAAGTTAAACTTGGACAGAAAAAGAGAGTGAAGTTAAACTCAATTACTTTAGCTGAGGTTTCAGAGGGCAAATAAAGATAAATGTATAATATTCTATTATTTTCAGAAAATGCAGTGAAAATAAATTTGAAACTTACAGAACTAAAGGATTAAAACAATTTCAGTTTTACATCATTGTAAATTTCAAGATTTTTTGACTCCACATCTTTAAGTGGTGGTACCTATTGGCAATTTCATCCTTGTGCAAACGTTATAGAGTATGCTTACACAGGCCAGGCGTGGTGGCTCACGCCTGCAATCCCAGCACCTTGGGAGGTCAAGGCGGGCAGATCACGAGGTCAGGAGTTCAAGACCAGCCTGGCCAATATCGCAAAACCCTGTCTCTACTAAAAATACAAAAAATTATCTGGGCATGGTGGTACGTGCCTATAATCCCAGCTACTCAGGAGGCTGAGGCAGGAGAATCACTTGAACCTGGGAGGCAGAGGTTGCAGTGAGCTGGGATCGCACCACTGCACTCTAGCCTCAAAAAAAAAAAAAAGAGAGAAGAGTGTACTTACACAAACCTACATGGTACATATGTTTTTATTTATATATTATTTTTCATATGGGAAACCAAATGTCCCAGCACTATCGCTAAATATCCATCATTTCCCCTACTTGATTCACAATGTCAATATCAAGTGCCATGTATCAGGTTTCTAAGATATCAGGTCCTACTGGCAGAAGGGTGGGAGGCAAGTTTTAACCAATACCGTAAACAACAGAGAAGTTCTCTTTACTGATGTCCACTTAACTCTACTAATTAACACATGCTTTCCACTTTTTCAGTAAAACAGCCTGATTCACATCCGTAGGTCACTAGATGTCTGTGACCACTAGGATCACTCTCTAATACGCTCACCTACTTCTACCTTCAGCTTGAATTATGTGTTTATCAGGAGTCAGTTAAATTTGTTCCCAACATGTTAATGCCTATTGTACTTATTATTGAGACTATGCAACTTAATTAAATGCTAACCAATGAAATGTGAATGCAAATAAGACTTTTTTTCTATGAAAATTAAGCTGAGTGTTTTGGAAAGAACAGATAATGGTGATTAGCTAATCCTGTCAAATTAGATGTGGGTGAGATACTATAAAATATTGGGGAGATATTTTAAAATTATAGAATAATTAATTATTTTTTCAGATTACATCACAATTGTCTTTAAGTTTCCACTGTAATATAAAAGAATCAAAGACAGATTTTATAGATGATGAATTATGAGTGGAAATCTTTTGAAAAAAGAATCACAATGGCAAAGAGTATGCAGATACTAAAGAAAAGGTCTTGGACCAAAATCAAATATTGGCAAATGCATGTACATTTATATATTTTATGATAAAAATGTAATAGGATATGTGTGTGTATAATGAACCACTGAACTCTCTTTCTGGATTCATCAACCAAGCACTTGTCACCTCTCCTGGTCATGTCAGAGAAGAGGGATTCCATGGTGCTATATGCAAGCTGAAGGGAAGAAAATATCACACGAGGAAATCCTTGAACATTGGGACTCCCATCCTGAGCCGAGAGCCCTGGGCAAATCCAGCACAGATGCCATGGAGTCATCTGCCTTCAGGGAAATATGAGTGTTTGGCAAGAAGCACATCAGTGATAACCACCTCACTGATATTCAGTCTTTTCACCCATTTTCCAGGAACCACAGAACTTCTTTAGGTTTTGCATGACCATAGGGACGTCTGAGAAGAAGTCCCTAAAAATACCAAAAATTGAATTTTTTTTCCAGCTTCAAGTTAACTTCAAGTTAAGCTCCCATTTTTAACACTAATAAAGAAATATATTTTTTCTTCCCTGAATGTATTAATTAAATAGTCATGTGTCACCCTGAAGGAAGCACTAAACATAGAAAGGAACAACCAGTAAAAAGAAAAAAAAAAAAAAAGTCATGTGTCACTTAATGATGAGGAAACATTCTGAGAAATGCATCTTTAGGCAATTCCATCTTTGTGTAAACATTATAGAGTATACTTACACAAAGCTAGATGGTATGTATCTTTTTATTTATATATTGTTTTTCATATGAGAAACCAAATGTCCCAGCACTATCGCTAAACATCAATCATTTCTCCTACTTGATTTTCAATGTCAATTTCAAGTGCCATGTACCAGGTTTCCATACATGCTCCATTCCAATCCTATGGAGCCACCATGGAATGTGTGGTCCCTTGTTGACAGAAGCGTCACTAGGCAGTGTGTAATGGTATATATGTGCTAGAATGAGTGGCCACATCATGAGGGCAGAAACTTTGTCCTATTTGGGGCTAAGAAAAGTATCTACTGCTCAGGAGATACTCAATACGTCTTTGTGGAGTAAATGAATAATATACTTGATGAAAAGATGATGAGGCAGATAGAGACTCCTGTGGACATTCCTGGAGGATGTTGTGTACATGTGGGAGAGTCAGCAGTGCTGGATATTTACTCATGCTTTTCTTCAGAAATCACAGCTCTGATACATATAAATCTCAGACACTTCTTTCATATTATCAACCATGCCTCGTGGGGGGTGGGAGTTAATTTTTCAGAGGCAATTGGAGAGGCCGTTGGAATGAGGAGCAAAAAGAGGGGTTATGAACTGTGGATGTGAGTTTTCTAAGGTGGAGCTGGAAGCACAGAATTTCAAAAGCAGAGAGGAATGTGGATTGGTATAGTTTGACTTCTTCATGGAACAGATGAAGACACTAAAGCCCAGTGGGACACAGGATTGACCAACGGTCACTTATCTATTTGGCAGCTGAACTGAGATAAGAACATAGGGTGGCCTCCTCTACTGCACTTTCCATCATACAATTCTGCACATAAGACCTGAGAATGACAAGGACAAAGAGAGGAAGACAAAATGCGCTGAAGGGGAGGAGCAGAGAAATGGTGGGATCGTCACCCCATTGGACCAGATGAGTCCCACATCAGATGAGGAGTGGAGTGGGACTGATCAGGCATCCTCCCTGACCAAAACCAGGCAGACAGTGGGAGAAGAGGTGTTCTCAGTTATGTAGATTATGTGAATGGCCTGGAAGCTCCAAAATGACCCTTTGTGAATAAAGGAAATAAATTAGTAGAGACTTTAATCAATTATGTTAGAGTATAGCATTGTTTTTCTAATTCCAGTGTTTCTTACCGTGCCCAACATATTTTTTCTACAGTCAAGAGTAGGAAGCAGTGAACGTTCA
>PVKP010029057.1:0-29447 GCA_004027715.1 Plecturocebus donacophilus
TTGGGGAAGTTTTCCTGGATAATATCCTGAAGAGTATTTTCCAGCTTGGATTCATTCTCTTCGTCACATTCAGGTACACCTATCAAACGTAGATTAGGTCTTTTCACGTAGTCCCATATTTCTTGGAGACTTTGTTCATTCCTTTTTCCCCTTTTTTCTGTCATCTTGCCTTCTTGTTTTATTTCATTGAGTTGATCTTTGACCTCTGTTATCCTTTCTTTTGCTTGGTCAATTCGGCTGTTGAAACTTGTGCATACTTTGTGAAGTTCTCGTGTTGTGTTTTTCAGCTCCATCAATTCACTTATGTTCCTCTCTAAGCTGTCCATTCTCATTAGCATTTCGTTAAATCTTCTTTCAAGGTTCTTAGTTTCTTTGCATTGGGTTAGAACATGTTCTTTTAGCTCACAGAAGTTTCTTATTATACACCTTCTGAAGCCTGATTCTGACAGATCATCACACTCATTATCTGTCAGGTCTTGTTCCCTTGCTAATGAGGAGGTGCGATCCCCTGTAGGAGGAGAGGCATTCTGATTTCGGGTGTTCTCAGCCTTTTTGCACTGGTTTCTTCCTGTTTTTGTGGATTTATCCAGCTGTTGTCTTTGTAATTGCCTACTTTCAGATTGGGTCTCTGAGTGGACGTCTGGCTTGTTGGTGATGAAGTTTTTTCTGTTTCTTAGTTTTCCTTCAGTGGACGCCCGTTCCCCACAGAACTAGGTCTTCCTGGGTTCGGCTGTGCTTGCTGTGAAACTCTCAGTCCTCAGCGCTTTCAGTTGCTGTTCTCCTTGTGGGAATGGGACCAGCCGAGCCCGACTAATAGGGCACCCAGTCCCGTATACTCCGCACTCAGAAGTGCCGCGCCGGGGCACCGGCAAAATAGCTGTGCCAGCCAAAAGAGTCGCGCTGGCGACCTGTGTGGCTCCTCTGCCGGGAATCTCCCAGTTTGTGGGCAACAGAAATTCGTCTGAAATTGCGGTGTCCACTTGCTCTCTGTGCTTTCACTGGGAGCTACAATCCTGAGCTGCTGCTAATGGGCCATCTTGGATCTCTCTCTGCCCGGTGATGAAGTTTTTTCTGTTTCTTAGTTTTCCTTTGGTGGACGCCCATTCCCCACAGAGCTGGACCTTCCCAAGTTTGGCTGTGCTTCCTGTGAAACTCTCAGTCCTCAGCGCTTCCAATTGATGTTCTCCTTGTGGAGTTGGGACCAGCCGAGCCCGACTAAAAGGGCACCCAGTACTGGACACTCCGCACCGAGAAGCACTGAGCCAGGGCACCGGCAAAACAGCCGCCCCGGCCAAAAGAGTCGCACTGGCGACAGGTGGGGCTCTTCCACCAGGAATCTCCCAGTCTGTGGGCAACAAAAATTCGTCTGAAAGTGCGGCGTCCACTCGCTCTCTGCACTTTCACTGGGAGCTACATTCCTGAGCTGTTGCTAATCGGCCATCTTGGATCTCTCTCCCAAGTTTTTTTTTAATAGCAAAGCTATATGTTTAGGGTGTTTTGTGTGTTTGTCAGTTACATTTAGCTTCTCATTACAAAAAATAAAGGGGAGAGAACATGGCTGACATTTGTTTTAGAACCATAAAACATTGAGCTGGAAGGAGCGAAAGAGATCTTCTGGCTTCCCCCTGCCCCAGAAACTGAGCTGCAGGGCACCCAGTCACTATCCTTGGTTCTTCTGGTGGTTCACTATTGCATCCAAGACTTTTGTCTAGTTTTGTGGTCCTTCCTCCATAATGGTGGTTCTCAGCTGTATTCATGGGTGGGATATAGAAGTCCTCCAGAGGGGATAGAGGATGCTTTCGTTTTAAGCTTACATCTTTGTTTCTGTTTACAAGGACAGCTAACTTGCTACCAAAAAATGCAATTAATACTGAAGGATGTTAAGATGAAAGCAAAATCTTTCTGAAATCATAGCACCTAGAGATATTACTGTGAACAATTTTGGGAACATCCAGAGCATCCAGTACATTTAATTGTTTATGACATTAATCGATGAAAGATATAAATATGTACATCTATATACAGATACACATATGTGTTCTCTGTGACATATATATGTGTCTGTATGCATTCTTTATAATTTTCAGTAAATGGGAAGAACAAAATGTTCTTGCAATTCATTTTTCTATAATCTGAAAAATGACTGTCATCTTAACCACTAATGAAAATGTTTCCTGTAGGCTGGGTGCGGTGGCTCACACCTGTAATCCCAGCTCTTTGGGAGGTCAAGGCGGGTGGATCACGAGGTCAAGAGATGGAGACCATCCTGACCAACATGGTAAAACCCCATCTCTACTAAAAATACAAAATTAGCGGGGCGTGTTGGCACATGCCTGTAATCCCAGCTACTCAGGAGGCTGAGGCTGGAGGATCGCTTGAACCTTGGAGGCAGAGTTTGCAGTGAGCTGAGATCATGCCACTGCACTCCAGCCTGGCGACAGTGAGACTCCGTCTCAAAAAAAAAACAATTTTCTATTGGTTTGTATTTTATTCATATTAGTAAATTCCCAGTAACATAACTAAACTTCTAATCTAACTCTGAGGACAGGTTAAGTCTTTGGAACAGGCGGATGTGCTAACTGTAGGGATGCCACCCTGGCTCCCTTTAACAGAGAGGGCTTGCTGACAGTTGCAGGTAGGACACTCTGCAGACAGCCTCCTGCTAGCTGTCACTTCAGGAGGGTCCATCACCTCCGAGAGCTGCTCGCTCTAGGCCATGCTTTTCCTGGGGGACTCACATCTGGAGACATCTGGTGTGACAGGCAAGGTTAGAGTATGAAGGCTCACTTGACACCAGACACCCAGGTGAGGCTTCAGTGGGTTGCTTTCTCTGCTTTATCCTGCTTCCTCTTCCTCCTTCCTTTAAAAGGCTAGTTCTTCTAATAAATATCTTGAATCTCAAACTTTGTCTCAGCAAATGCCTCTGAAGAATCCAGCCTGCAGCAGTGGATTTTATTGTTTGTTTCTGAAGTGGTTTAGTAGCTGTTGGGCACCCTGCCTTTTCTCCTGCTGGAGGGGTCCTGGGAGCTGGCAGAATCCTGGGAAGCTGAGGATCTGCCAGTCCGTTTCTCAGAGTGAGCTCATCCTCTCCTTGTCTCCTCCTTGTCAGAGGTTTGGCATTTGAGGAATTTGGCCTTGGGCAAGGTGCTGAAGCTGACTGCTTTGTGGTTTTAAGGGGAAAGCGTAAAAGATTTTCTTGCTATGGGTATTCTGTGCAATAAAAATCCATTGTAATTGTTTATGACATTAATCAATGTAATATTTATCCGCTTTGGGAGAAATTTCTCTAGAATAGTTGAAAGCTTCTGCCTAAAAGTTGATTAAGAAAGATTTTTCTTTCATGGCTTCCAACAGCCACCTCCTTCTCCGCCCCTCCCTGCTTCCAACCTGCCACTTGATGCATGGTGTCTTCTGTGAAGCCCTCTGTTTGTACCACCTCTCCAAGCACTTTTTAATTTCCAGGGGAAATTGTGATCTCACTGTCACCTGGAAAGGAAGGTGGAGATGGGGTGTGAAGGACGCAGTTCAGGCCTTGACCCAGCGGGGGTTTGTTCTAGTCACTTCATTTGCTCACATGCTTTGTGCCCTTGGTTCATGCCGGGAGTCTTGGTGGCCCCTGCCGTCTTCTCAGTCCCACCTTCACCCTTCACTCCGAGGCTGTGTGTGCTGCCCAGCTCCGGTGCTGGTGACATCGGCGTAAAGAGAGCCACAAGTGCTCCCTGGTCCCTTGGAATCTCTTCTCTTCATTATAAAGTACCACTGGAGGCAGAGAAAGAGATTTTTGATCTTTCCTTGTAGCCCACAAAGCTCAATTTCATTTGGAGCTTTTAACCTTCAGCCTTAACCAGCCCCCTGCTGTGTGGATTTTAGAATCAGTGTGAATTTTAGGGGGAGAAGGAAGGCCTGCGGAAGTTTGACCATTGCTTCTTGAGCACCTCTTTCTTTTCCTTTTTGAAGAGTATGGGGGCTCCTTTATAATTATGCTGACAGGGCGATTCATTCTTTCTTTCTTTTCTTTTCCCCTCCCTCCCTGTCTTGTCTTGTCTTTCTTTCTCTCTCTCTCTTTCTTTCTTTCTTTCTTTCTTTTCCTTCCTTCCTTCCTTCCTTCCTTCCTTCCTTCCTTCCTTCCTTCCTTCCTTCCTTCCTTCCTTCTCTCTCTCTTTCTCTCTCGCTCTTTCTCTTTCTCTATTTTCCCTCTCCCCTTCCCTCCCCTCTCCTCTTTATTTTTGAGACAGAATGTCCCTCCATAGCCCAGGCTGGAGGGCTGAAGTGCAGTGGCCCAGTCTTGACTCAGTGCAAACCCCGCCTCCCAGGTTCAAGCGATTCTCCTGCCTTGGACTCCTGAGTAGCCGGGATTACAAGCGCCCACCACGCCTGGCTCATTTTTGTATTTTTAGTAGAGACCAGGTTTTGCCACATTGGCCAGGCTGATCTTGAACTCTTGGCCTCAAGCGATCTGCTTGCCTTGGCCTCCTAAAGTGCTAGGATTATAGGCGTGAGCCACCACACCCTGCTCCTCAGCACTAATTGCCTGTCCCATGGTTAGCTAGCATGCTGGTGAGGACTGAAAAGTAGAATTAGGATCTTCACAGTCAGGTCTGCAAGACATAGCCTATAGAAATGCCGACATGTTCAAAGGCCTTTCTTGCTTAATGAATGTTTTTTTAAGACTATAAAAAAAGTTAATTTTTCATGAAAGGGCAAACTAGACCAGAAGATGCTGCTGAGTAAGTCTTTATTCTGTTGAAAGTCACAGGCAGAAACCCAACACGATGCAGTGTGAAGCTTTTCATTTCTTCTCCAGTTTTCTCTCTAAGTGGAGAGAGGTCTGTAAAGGCATTCATCTGTGTCCACTTTTTAAATGACTTAGTCCTGCCACTGAATTTGCCTGGGGGAAGAGAACTCATAAGTAGATAATACACCACAGAGTCAAAAAGCCTTTTGAAGTCATTTCGTCGCTTTCTCCTTTTTTGGGTGTTGAGGTGAGGGTAAGAGGCGGCATTGCTTGAAGACATTTTGTAGGGGCAGTTTCTGCCTAGGATGTGGCTTCTCCCACCATCGCTGCCTCTCAGTGTTTCTGTTTTTTTTTTTTCCTTTTGCAATAACCGGTTCATGTGAAAGGAGGGTAATGATTTATTTAGAAACCCTAAATCCCTAACCTCGTGTGTCTTTGGCCCTTTCAAGCTCTGACAACAGAAATGCCCATCAGAATTTAGACGTGGCAACTTCTGGAGACAGAAGTGTACAGAACACAATACTAGTCTGCAGTACTTGCTGAGTTTGCTACATCCTCAGCCCCCAATCTGAGTCATTTTGGTGTCGGTAAGCTATCACTTATTCATAAAGACAACACAGGCTAGGAGTCTGAACTAGATTCCTTGAGCAAACAGCTGAGAAACTACAGATAAATGTCGTGCAGCGTATATGTCGAATATATCATGAATATACCAGAGACTGTGGGAAGACCTCTATATGAGGTCTTGTGGGAGGGCAGTGAGATAACCATAGTGTCACTGACACTGGTGGCCAAAGAGGCCTTTGCGGATGAGTTGATCCATGTGATGGGCAGAGCTCATAGCAGAGAAGTGGGACTGGCATGAACAAAATGTCAGGTACTGTTAAAGGATATGCATGACCTGTGTGGTGAAGGGTAACTCGTTTGCAATGGTTCTGAACACTCAGAATGATTGTCACATTTTACTGCTTTGAAAGTTTAACTTCATATTTTTGTCAGATTATAACCTAGATAGTTATGAGGGGTTTTTCTTTGTTTGTTTTAATGAGCTCAGAATTATCTTGAATGATTTGAGAGGCTAATACAGTTTAAATACAACATAGGAGATGATAACCTCCAGGAATTTCTTCCATCTTTTGTTAAATAAACTAAGAAAATATGTGTTCAGCCAAGGTTTCTGTGGAATCCTGCAGGTACTGGCTAACACAAATCCTGTTGTAATAGGTGGTCTTGGGATTGCTTAGAAATCCATTGCTTTTCTTTCATTCCTTTCTTACTGTTTCTCTCCTTCTCTTTCATACATTCTCCCATAAACATACATTAATTACTCACTGTGGGCAGACACTGATCTAGAATCTGGAAATAAACTTGAGGACAGAGGGTGGTTCATCATTTCACTCAGCAAGCAGACTGTTAGAATTCTGGGTATGAAGTAGCAGGTGCTGTGGAAGCACACAGGGGAGCACCTCACCCACTTCGGAGCCCGAAGGAAGTTTTTAGAGAAAGCTGGAGTCTGAAGGGCCACAAGTAGGAGGTAACAGACCAAAAGGGAGGAAGAAGTGGGAAAGAAACAGCACTGTAGCCAGAGAACATATGTTCAAAGGCCATGAGCCCAAGGAAAACATGGCCCCTGGGTGAGAAGGGCACAGGAAGCTTCATATAACTAGGGGAGTGGCGAGAAGTGAGAGGGAGCAGGGGCTAGATCATAAGGAGCCTCCAGCATCAGCCTCAGGATGTAGGCAGTATTCTAAGGGCAACGTCTATTGCAGCATCTTAAGTGGGGAAGTGAAATGCACTTTAGGAAGACCAGCCACTGTGGCTACAACATTGAGAATGGATGGAATGGACTATTGCAGTTAGGAATGTGTTGCAATATTCCAGGAGAAAGATTGCTGCAATAATCCAGGGAACCTGACCTGGAGTAAGAGCAGCAATTATGGGGAAAACTAGACAGATTCAAGAGATAATTAGAAGGCAGAATGAGCAGAGTTGGTATTTCGATGTGAGTTATAAGGACAAAGGCAGAAATAAATTCAAGACAACAGCCATGTTTCTGTCTTGGATGCAAGGACATGTGGTGGAGTCATTCTCAGAAAAGGACTCCACAGAGCAAAAGGGAGCAAGTTTCAGGACAAGCTAGTTTGGCATTGGGCCTGCTGAGTTGACGGTCCCTGGGGGAACATCCAAGGAATTGTATTGACTTTCTACCGTTGCCATTGGATGTCTTAACACTAGAGGTGGTGAGCATAAAGTGTCAGCACTGTAGGGACCTGTGGTTTGGCAAGGGGCCTTTAATTTACACCTGAGGAAAGTGGAGTCCAGAGAGGTGGAACGCCTTGCTTAGGGGCACATAGCTCCATACTGGTTGATCTGGGACAAGTACCTCAATCTTCAGCCTCTGTCTAAGAGTACTTCCACTTCTACTGTTGGATAACTGGCCTCTGAAAAACACGTAGAAATGAGTTTATATAGCCATGTTGTCCCTTGCTTGGGAAGAACTGCTGACAGTAAAAATGTGGGCCATAAATCCAAATGATCTCATTTGATTCCATCTGCCCTGTCTTAACATGGTTATGGCAACTTTGTTGGGCAAGTGTTTGCTTAATACTGTGGAAAGTCTTAATTTCTCTTTAATAGCTATGTACAGAGGGAAAGTCAATGTTAATATTTAATCATTTGGTTGTCTCTAAAAAAAATTAGTATTCCATTTGTGCATCCATTAAACATACAAATGCGTATTTGCTACATTTCCATTTTCATTCCAGATTTCAGTGACACAAAATATTTTCTTTTTAAAGTATTATTGCTGTATAAACATAGCAAATTTAATGAAAAATTAAAACTTAAAAATCCACCTACAGTCTTTTCTAAAACAACAACAAGAAGAAAAAATCAAGCTTCATGTTCTTTTATTCCTTTTCTCTACACATCCATATGGCAATCCTGATTTACATTCTCTTTTGTAACTTTTTTCTTTCACCATTTATATATGTATATATTTGAGATGGAGTCTCGCTCTGTTGCCCAGGCTGGAGTGCAGTGGTGCAATCTCGACTCACTGCAACCTCCACCTCCTGGCTGCAAGCGATTCTCCTGCCTTGCCCTCCTAAATAGTTGGGATTACAGGCACCCACCACCATGCAAGACTAATTTTTATATATTTTTTTAGTAGAGACATAGTTTCACCATGTTGGTCAGGCTGGCCTCAAACTCCTGACCTCAGATGATCTGCCCGCTTCAGCTTCCCAACGTGCTGGGATTACAGGCGTGAGCCACCATGCCCGGCCTCACCATATATTTTACCATGCTGTTTATTCATCCATTCATTTGTCTGTTCAGCAAACAGCAGAGTATCATCTAGATGCCAGGTAATCTGAAGTATATTAAGGTTTATAGTAATGTCAGTCCTCAGGAAGTTGACATTTGTAGAGTAGGGGAATGGCTTAATGCGTAACACATTAAGTAAATTAATGTCTAATAAAAATTGCAATGGAGGCAGTAAACATGGTGCAGCATGATCTTTCCATGTTGTAGATGTAGCATAATTGCTTTCCTTTTGTTACACAATGTATGATTTGGGGGTCTTGGTAGAAGACAGGTGGCACTCCCAAATTAGGGTAAATAGAAACGGGTTTTTTTTTGTTTTGTTTTAAATAGGGACAGTTTACAAAGGTGTGGCTGGGGTGAAAGGAAGCCACCAGGATGGCGCATCTTCAGTGCAGTGACTGTAGAGCACCCCTAGGCCTAACAGCCAGGGGAGGGAGAAATTTCTGAAACTCTGAAGATCATTTGGTAGAATGGATGCATGGAGAGATTGGTTGAGGAAAGCAGCCGTCCCAGTTGACCTTGCAGAGAAGTTAGGAAAATAAATGCTCCAAGCTTACATTCCTGTCTTCCTCTAATCTTTCTCTGTTTTTCTTATGAGCTCCCCACTGGCTAGACTCTATTAGAAGCCAGCAAGTAATAGAATCTGAACGCAGTCCATAAAGGTCAGTTTTCCGGGGCAGGGAGCTGGGGGGAAGTGAATATGAAGGGGCAGACAGGATATCCAGCACAGACAGTCCATATAAAGTTACTATTATTTTTGAGATGGAGTCTCACTCTGTCACCAGGCTGGAGTGCAGTGGCACATCTTGGCTCACTGCAACCTCCATCTCCTGGGTTCAAGTGATTCTCCTGCCTCAGCCCCCCGAGTACCTGGGATTACAGGCACGCGCCACCACGCCCAGCTAATTTTTGTATGCTTAGTAGAGACGGGGTTTCACCATGTTAGCTAGGATGGTCTCCATCTCTTGACCATGTGATCCGCCCACCTCAGCCTCCCAAAGTGCTGGGATTATAGGCATGCGCCACTGTGCCTGGCCTCATATAAAGTGATTTTTAAGGGTATTTTGACAGGAAACACTGGATAGGCAACTACACATACAGGATAATAAAGTAAGGGGTGGGGGGATAGGTCTGGAATTGGGAAACTGGGATTTAGTGAGATCATTTAGATACATTTTGATGTTTGTGGGTGTGTTTGTTTATTTTTAAACATAAGATAGTGTGTGGTGTTATTAGCGTATTAGCTTAAGTTTTATAATGTATCCTAGTCATTGTTAGTGATAGAGCTTTGGGGAATGGACCTGGATTCCAGCTGTAGTTCTGATTCGTTTGTTCATTTGTTCAGCCATTCCTTCAACAAATGCTTTTTCTTCTTACTTACTGAGGTACAACTTTTATTTGGTAAATGGCAAAATTTTTGTGTACAGCCCAGTAAGTTTTTACGTAGTATATACTTGTGTAACTACTACCCTGGTCTATGGAGAGAAATTGCTAGACCCCTGGTTGCTTCTTTGTGCCTTTCCCATTGACTTTCTCTCTTACCCATCTTTGGTCTTTGAGTAGACACTACCACTCATTTCCATTGGGAATCAATGGGAATCAACAGACTTTTTTGTTTTGTTTTTGGCTTTTGAGATGGAATCTCGCTCTGTTGTCCAGGCTGGAGTGTGGTGGGGTGATCTTGGCTCACTGCAACCTCCACCTCCTGGGTTGAAGCGATTCTTCTGCCTCAGCTTCCCGAGTAGCTGGGATTACAGGCACCCACCACCATGTTGCCTAATTTTTGTACTTTTAGTAGAGATGGTTTTCACCATGTTGGCCAGGCTGGTCTCAAGCTCCTGACCTTGTGATCCACCCACCTCGACCTCCCAAAGTGCTGTGATTACAGGCCTGAGCCGCTGCATGCAGCCTCAACAAACATTTTGAAAAAGTACTTTCAGTGTGCTAGGCAAGCATTGTGCTCAGTGCTGAAGTGAAGAGAATAAACGCACTAAGGCCCAGCACTTTGGCAGGCCAAGGTGGGTGGATCACCTGAGGTCAGGAGTTCAAGACCCACCTGGTGAATGGTGAAACGCCATCTCTATTAAAAATACAAAAATTAGCCGGGCATGGTGGCGCTCACCTGGAGGCTGAGGCAGGAGCATTGCTTGAACCTGGCAGGCAGAGGTTGGAGCGAGCTGACTTCTCACCACCACGCTCCAGCCTGGCTGACAGAGTGAGACTCTCTGACTCAGAAAGAAAGAAGGAGAGAAGGAGAGGAGAGAGAGAGAGGGAGGGAGAGGGAGGGAGGAAGGAAGCAAAGGAGGGAGTGAAGAAGGAAGGAAGGAGTCTTTTTGTTTCCAGGAAATGAAGCTCCCAGACAAGGAAGGAAGGAAGGGAGGAAGAGAGGGAGGGAGGGAGGGAGGGAGGGAAGCAGGGAAGCTCGGAGGGAGGCAAGTTCCCAGACTAGGACAGCAGGTCAGAGTGGAAGAGGAGGGATAACAAGAGAGGGGCCCAACAGAGGCTGCGTGGTTTCTCCAGTGGTGAAATGGGCTGAATGGTGGCAGTGGGAAGAAGGGAAGGTTGCATTGAACTCATGTGTTCCTTAGGCAGAGCCTTTCAGTTTGGAGTAGGGATGGGATGTAGATAGAGTGCAGGAATGGGCATGGAGACCCCCTGCAACTGGTTACTTCTGGTCCTGAGAAGCCTCTTCCCCTTCACCTTAGTGTCATATACATATTATAAATTACATTATCACTCTGTGTGTGCTGTGATGAAGTTGGGAGGTTTCCAGGGGATCATGCAGTTCAGTACTGTCATTCTAGAAATGCTCCCTGGAATATATGAAGCGACACACTTGGGTATTATTAACTACCACTCAACTCTAATGTAATCATACTGATAGTCATTGTGTGTACAGTGGCCGTTCTATTATAGCCCTTGTCAAGGTAGGGGGAGGCAGATGGAGCCAGGGGCGGGTAAGGGTTTCATTTTCGAGGCAGTGGAGAGGGCAGCATGTGAGCAGTCTCCATGCCGGTTGGTGAGGAGGACAAGGGTGTGTAGGCAGGGGGCACAGCATTTTGAGTTACTTGCCTGGGGGTGGTGTCTTCTAAACTTGTGAATTTTATGTTTAGTGTTTTGCTGAGTATCACTAAATTTGGGGTCTGTTGGGTTTAGCTGCTGGGGAGCTAATGAATCACTTACTTTGAGCTTCCAAAGGGAAGAGGGAACAAAGGTCACGATCTAGTAGCACCACTAGTGTGTGTGTGAATGAAACCTTGGCTGTGGACCCTGTTTTTGAAGACATAGTGTGGGGACTTCACTGCTATCAAGTTATTAATTTTTTTTTTTTTTTGAGATGGAGTCTTGTTCTGTTGCCCAGGCTGAAGCGAAGAGGCGTGATCTCGGCTCACTGCAACCTCCGCCTCCCGGGTTCAAGCAGTTCTCCTGCCTCAGCCTCCTGAGTGGCTGGGACCACAGGCACCTGCTGCCATGCCCAGCTAATTCATTTATTTATTTTTATTTTTTATTTTAGTAGAGACAGGGTTTCACCGTGTTGCCCAGGCTGGTCTCTGACTCCTGAGCTCAGGCAATCTGCCCACCTCGGCCTCCAAAGTGTTAGGATTACAGGCGTGAGCCCCACCTCACCTGGCCAAGTTATCAATTTCCTATTATTTTGTTCTGTTTTGCTCTCCTGACTGGGAGAGGGGCTTGTCCAAAGATGAACCCAGAGAAAACCTAGAACCTGATTCTGTTTCATAATTTTAGCCAACCCCTTAGGAACGTTACCCTCATCCATCATTGTTTTCTCTGTATTGAAATATTTAGCCATAAAGTCAGAGCTTTGCAACTTTTGATCCTTAGGCCCTAGGGGGCTGGTGTAGAAGGCAAACAGTGAGCTCCCTTACCTTGCGATACATTCGGATGATTTGTCTCTCTTTACCGTTTTTATTGTCAATCACTTCAAATCCTTTTTAGAAACAGGTGGGGTTTTGACTAATAAATGAGTAACCTTTTCTTTATCCAAATCCAAACAGCCAGAAAGCTAGGTAAGGATTATTTCCATACCTCAGTTTTACGGGAGACAAACTTGGGTCATGATTATATATTTTTAAAAGTGAGTGAAATGCATAGGATATGTCATAAGATTAGTTCAGCTCTACCTCCATCTACTGCACCGGCTATTTCTCTATTTCAGTACCTTGTGATGTCTCTGTCTAGTACCCAAGGGCATTTCTAGTTGCTGGAGGGCCTTTTGAACCTGGGAGAGTCCAAGTAATTTCCCCTCACCCTCTGCTGCAAAGAGTGTTGTCCCCATCATGCCACTCCTCTGTGGCACACCTTCCATGGTTCCCACTATAGTAACTTAAAAAACATCCCTATTAACCTGTCTTAGCCACCTGGCTTCTCCCTACCTCTACAGCCCATCTTTGGCCTCCATCCTCATCATTGTCTTGTCTCTGAGTTCCTTTGAGGCCCTTTATCCTGACTGCTCTTGGCTCCGGACCTTGGAACATGCTCTGCCTGCCTTATTCCTTGGTCTTCTTCCCTGACTCTGTAAATGAGGCTAGATTTGTGTTGTACTCCCATGCCTGCACCTCTAATATCTATTTATTATAAAATATCAGCCCTTCTTTATAGAATGTAATCCCCCATGAGGACAAACTCTGTGTTATTTTGTGTTCTACTGTATCCCTGCATCCCTCTCAGTGTCTAGTAAACAGTACATGCTCAAGAGAGATCTGCTGAAAAACTGAAATATATACAGGAGCCACATTTTTGACATAGGTAATCTATATTTAATAGGTCCCATCAACTTCTAAGTAACCGTCATTTTTCCTAAGTTAGCATCCTTCCTTATATAAACTTGGGTACATTCAGTCTGGAAGTATTTCTAACTTTTCATGCCAGGTGATTGTCAACAAATGATGAGTGGGTGGAAAAATGGATTGTATGAGAAGAGACAGACTCAGCTACTGCCTTCATGAATATGCTCATGTTCCATGTGAGCTGAAGCTTCACAGGTGGAAACTTTCACGTTCATAATCTCCATGGATGGCCTTATAATAATGTCTGAACTTGGCAGAGCAGACGTCTTGATCCCCATCTTAGAACTAAGATACATTTATGATGACACAACAATGTCTGGTTGAGAAGCTGCATCGAACATTTGCTCTGAGGGTGGTAATGACCAACTATCCCCACCAAAATTAGCCACCGGAAACCATTCCCAGTTGGGTTGTAATATATTTTGGCCTTAACAAGACATATGATGAGAAACTATCTGCCTGTTTCAACATGGGTTATGCATTTTTTTAAACTCCTCCAACTTGTTAGTCTTTGCAATTTTTCTCTCTTTTTTTTTTTTTTTTTTTTTTTTTTTTTTTTGAGATGGAGTCGTCCAGGATGGAGTGCGGCACAATCTCAGCTCACTACAACCTTTACCTTCCAGGTTCAGGTGATTCTCTTGCCTCCGCCCGGGATTACAGGCTTGCGCCACCACGCCCAGCTGGGATTACAGGCTTGCACCATCATGCCTGGCTAATTTTTGTATTTTTAGTAGAGGTGGGGTTTCACCATGTTGGCCAGGCTGGTCTCAAACTCCTGACCTAAAGTGATCAGCTCACCTTGGTCTCCCAAAGTGCTGGGATTATAGGCATAAGCCACTGTGCCTGGCCAGCCTTTGCATTTTAAGAACAAGGGTAAGCAAGACAGAAATGCACGTCAAATCGAGTGTGATCCATCATCGTGCTCACTAGTCTTGGGCGTTAAGTGTTTCTGGCTTCTTTAATTCTTTTACAGATGAGAAGCTGAGGGTCAGAGGATGCCATTTACCAGAAAGACACAGTCAGGAATCTTGACTAGGTTTCCTGACCCGTGTTATGGATTCATGTTAGAGAAGTCCTCCCCGTGGATTAGGAAAGACGGGGGGACAGTCCTGATTGTGTGGTTTTGACGTTATTGTGTGTCTAAGCAGTTGTGGCGCAAGAGCATCCGTGTTTGGTTGTATGAAGTATTTCATGATGATAATTATTAGCCTTTTTCTTCAGCTAGCCTTTCTGATAAGTCTCAGGACCTTGCTCCACTCTTAAGCGTCATCCATCCAAGTACTATTGATACGTAATTAATTTTTTTTCTTGGAATTGCTCTGCATGGCTCTAATGTAATTTGAAGGTTGAAGCTCCCTTATTTCCTGCTGTTTGTGTACCTTTCCTAGCTCAGTGCAGCAGGTTACAGACAGCGCTGATGGCTGCCCACAGAGCAGTGATGTTTTTCATTATTGATAATGTCAGTGGCAAGTTTGTTGCTGTGTCCTGTGCAGACTGGAATAGGCTCATTGATGGCAGACACACTTCCTTCCTGCAGAACTGGACATGGCCCCAAGGGCAAGGTGAGGTCAAGTGACCTTTTAGGGGGAAGAAAATGGGGGATTTTCAGAGCAAAGAGGCCAGTAGGAATCTGGGTAATTGGCAGCTTTTACTTTCCTTTGGCAAAGCCAGGAAACCCAGCTGTGACTAGAGGCTTGGCTGAGTCAGACACATACTACACGACTCTGGATAGTTGTGCTTGGGGTTTGTTCCAGTGATTGGGAGACAGGATGGTTACAGCATCAGACCTCAGCTGGAGCCAGCTTTCAGGTTTTGGATTGTTTTATTTACTATGTCAGTCTCTTCCACTACTCAAGCCTATCACATAATTCCTCTTTCTCTTATTTTTCTTTCCTCTTTCTTTTTTCTTCTTCTTTTTTTTTGAGATGGAGTCTTGCTCTGTGACCTCAGCGGGAGTGCGGTGGCTCCATCTTGGCTCACTGGAACCTCCACCTCCTGGGCTCAAGCAATTCTTCTGCCTCATCCTACTGAGTAACTGGGATTACAGGTGTGCACCACCACACCCAGCTAATTTTTGTACTTTTAGTATAGATGGGGTTTTACCATGTTGTCCAGGCTGGTCTCCTGATCTCAAGTGATCCTCATTCTTCCACTTATTTCATCACTAAATGAGGTACATTTCTTTTAACAACTAGTCTGTGACTTACCTAATTACTTAATGTATTAGCTCCAGTTCCAGTTAGTAGCATGGTCCCCAAACTTGACCATTTCATTGGCTACATCATTTCCCACTGTCCTTTGTATGACAGTTTGCTTAGCTAGCCACTAACATCAATCTGTTGAGTTATCTTATTTTTCATGATTACATGTGGCAGTGAATTGTATGAAAGAGTTGCACTTATAGAATCCTAGGGATATGAGAGACCATCCTTCTGTTGCATAGCACAGACCAACCTTTTCATTTTATGAACTGCAAAATGGAGCCTTGATATATTTAAAATTTCTCTTATACGTCTTTTCCCCCCTTTAAGATGATTCCTTACTTTGCCACTGATGACTGATTATTTAGGAATGGAAAAAATCAAGGGCAAGGGAAATGCCTCTTTCCATTAACTAGCAGGCGTGTCAGCAGCAGCAACGTTCAAAAAAAAAAAAAAAAAAAAACTTAATACAAACTTGCTTAAGCAAAATAATGATTTATTAACTGTCAGTGAAAAGTTCATGGGTAGTGCTGGCTTGATCAAAGGGGTCAAATGATGTCACTAGTCCTTGTTTCTTTCCTTTCCTTGGCTCGGTCTCCCACTGCATTTTCAAAGGGATTCTCTCCCCTCCTGCTCCAGCTGCCTTTTCTGTTTCAAGTTCAGTGGGGAGATGGATTCTGAAGAGTCAGATGATAAGAGTTCAAATAAGCATGCGCCTAGCCCCTCTGACCTTAAGATATGGCTGCCATCGTGAGAATGGGCTAAGAGGCGGAGGACCACTGGCACACATGAAGATCACAGAATCAGAGTTGTTAGGGCTAAAAGGGCATTTATAGGTCCCTGTATCAGTTACTGATTGCTGCATAAATCTACCCCAAAACCTAGAGGCTTAAGATAATACCTTATTATATCTGGTGATTCTTTGAGTCAGAAATTCAGACAGTGTACAAAGTAGATGGCCTGCAATTGCTGCATGGTTTCTGGACCTCCGCTGATAGCTGACCAAACATTTCTCCCCTTCCCTTGTTCCAGTCTTTCTTCCTCCCCCACCCCAGCCTTTCTGTGTGATTAGCTTGGCCTTTCTCATAGCATGGCAGCTCCAGTCTAAGTCAGCCTCCTTATGTGGAAGTTCCGGGCTCCCAGAGAGAACATTCCAAGAGCTACTAAGTGGAAGCTGCCACTTTCTTAAGGCCTGATGCTGAAAACCAGCAAACCCTCACTTCCTTCTTATTACTCTGTTGGTCGAGCAGTCACAGAGCTCTTTAGATTCAAGGGCACAGGACCTAGCCCCTACCTCTTGATGGTGATGGGAGAGTGTCAAAGAATATGCGTGCAGCCATCTTTCATCTGTCACGGCCATCTAGTCATGTAGCCTTTTCTCAGATTAAAAACCTGAAGCCTGAGAGGAGCAGCAATTAGTCCAATTTCTCTAAGCCCTCTTTTTGGAAATAAAATAAAAATAAACAACAACCAGAACAGAAACCCATACCCTACCCAGCCAGAGTACCTGTCATCACCACTTTATTTTTTTGAGACGAAGTCTCGCACTGTCACCTGGGTCGCAATGCAATGGCACGATCTCGGCTCACTTCAACGTCTGCCTCCTGGGTTCATGAAATTCTCCTGCCTCAGCCTCCTAAGTACCCGTGATTACAGGTGCACACCACTACATCCGGCTAATTTTTTTGTATTTTTTAGTAGAGATAGGGTTTCACTATGTTGGCCAGACTGGTCTTGAACTTCTGACCTCATGATCCACCTGCCTTGGCCTCCTAAAGTGCTGAGATTACATGTGCTCACCACTTTTCGCCACCGTCTCCTTTTGCTCTGTGTCACTGAGCCATGGGGGTACATAGTGGGGTAACAGCCAGGGTATATTGTTTTTTCTTGGCAAATAAGATGCTGACAAAATGCTGCTTGTTAGTGTTGAGGGAGCTGCTTTGCATCAGCCTCGGGCTCCTTGGCTCTGCTGGGAGCTAGGACACCTTTCTCAGCCAGAGAGAGAGAGAGAGAAAGAGAGCAAGCGTGAGCCTTTTTGATTGGGTTGTAGAGGGCATCTTTGCTTGTTGCATTTTTGCTCCCTGGGCGGGGTGTGGAGGTTGGGGTGCAAAGGACTGAGGATTACAGTTCCTTGTTGGGCAGCCTTTTCTTCCCTCTCCCCAAAACTCCTCCCATTAACTAGTGGGCCACTGATGCATGCCTGTTGGAAAGTCACTCATTTTATAACCTAATATTGCAATATTTTCTGGGTTTATTATCGCCCTCCAACCTGCGGCTTCACATCATCTGGTGTGCATGCATGCACACAGGAAGAGATCTGAGAGGGAAGGAAAACAGCTTTCCCCATTCCTTCTCCCTTCTGGGAGGAAGAAAAATTTACATTCTTTCCTCACGTAGGGCTTGATGTCTGTTTCTAGGTGTCTGAAGCAGGAGGGGAGAGATGGTCAGAGCACATGGTCATGGAGGGTATTTTAGCAATTGGTCAGAAATCCAATTAACTCTCCTAAAGATGGGAACTTTCTTCTCTCCTGAGTTATCTTTTACCTAGTGTGAGGACAATTATTATTTTTTAATATTCTTACATTTCATGTATTGTGCCTCAAAAACAGGCAGTCTTCATGGATCAGCAAGACAGTTATGTTAATTTAGAATTTGTTTATGACCTAGGGGACCTGAGAAAGAATAAATTAACAATTCAGAATGAAATGTGGCTGTGTCTGTGCATGTCTACATATGCATGCACGTCTGCATGCTGAGATGCAGTGTATCTTTAACATTACAAATCAGATAAAAAGAAATCTCAAAAGCATACATATTGGGCTGGGGAGTAGGTTGAGGTGAAGAAATTAATTAAATGTAACGTTCTTTGATTTCCTTGCATCAACTCCCTTATAAATTAGAGAAAGAGAGATCTTCTAACCAGAAGATGCAATCGAATTGATGTTCTTTTGTTTTTTAATCCTAGCAAATTAAAGAGACTTTGCTAGTGATGTTTTTAGTTCCTTCAGGAAGAATGTGTTTCCTGCTCACACCTGTACAGTGTAATTTTAGTATATATTTAAAGTTTGCCATTGTTTTCCTAACCTGAGCATTTGGGGGAAATTCTGAGCCTTGGAGATGAACAATTAGCTTGAAATAATTATATTTAAGAAGAAAAATCTGTTGGTACACAAGGGTCAGTGGCTCTGGTCTCAGTATCTGATGAGTTGATTTCATCATTACCTATGGAATCCGAAACTTCTTTTTTTTTTAAGACAGGGTCTTCATCTGTTGCCCAGGCCAGAGTAGTGGTGCATTGGTACAATCGTGGCTTACTGCAGCCTCAGCGACCTCCCAGGCCCCAGCAATCCTCTCGCCTCTGCTTCTAGAGTGGCTGGTACTACAGGCATAAGCCATCACACCCAGCTACGTTTTTGTTTTTTGTAGAGGCAGAGTCTTACTATGTTCCCTAGGCTGTTCTCAACCTCCTGGGCTCTATCGATCTTCCCGCCTTCAGCCTCCCAAAGTGCTGAGATTACATGTAGGGATCAGCAACTTCTTAAAGGTGGCTAATACAGACAATCATATGTTGAGCACAGAAGGATGGTGAGGGTGAGGTGGGGGTTGGGGAAGATTGGGAGGGGACCTGGTAGACCATATCTGCTCTCCAAGCTTCATCACAGCCACAGGCATCTTACAACTTCAATTCTCACTTTATCCTTAACTCTTTTCGTAGGACTCTCAAATTCAGAATGCAGAGGTGTGGTTATTTTGGTCATATTTCTGAAGTGTCTTTTACTTGTAAGATGAAGCAAAGCAGTACTTGCTCTTTTTGCCCTTTCAGTGGAATGTTTGTGCATGCACTTTGAATAATTTCTACATACTTCTGCTGTACCATTTCCCCAATATACAATCCTACAAGCCCTTCTACATGATTCATATGAAAATCAAGCAAAACTAAGCAAGGTGACAGCATCCTGGGAGCAGGAGACCGAGGTCTAATCTTGGGTCATTCTTTACCTTGCAGTTTACCTAACCTCTGAGCCTCCTTCCAGCCTCATTCGTGTTGATCAGCTCCCTGGGTTGCTGTAAGAATAAAGCCCAGGGACATATGAGAGTACTCTGGAAGGGTAGAAAGCTCCACACACAAGAGGTTATGTAATTATGCTCTAAGATCACTCACAGCTGTCAAGTGTGACACACTGACATCCTCATATTCCTTCACTGTTGAGAAGCAGCTGTTACTTTCATTTCAGCCTCTCCCTTCTCCATATGCCAGATTGAGGAGAAGTGAATGAATTAAAAATCTGTTGGGGGTGGGGAAAACCATCTGAGGTGTCTTCTGTCTGGTTTTTCATCTGTGAGTATTTCAAATTTTAATATTCCTATTGAAACTGCAAGGTGGGTATATAAGCAGTGTAGGAGGAGGAATATGGAACTGAAGTCACTCTGAAAATGAAACAGTAGAAATAACAGTACTCTGGGTGAGAGGGTAGTCACTGACTGTGACTCTTAAAAATGGGACCAGATGCGGTGGGCCACACCAGTAATTATAGCACTTTGAGAGGCTGAGGCGGGCGGATCACCTGAGGTCAGGGGTTCGAGAGCAGCCTGCCAACTTGCCAAAGCCCCATCTCTACTAAAAATACAAAAATTAGCTATGTGTGGTGGTAGGTGCCCGTAATCCCTGCTACTTGGGAGGTTGAGGCAGGAGAATTGCTTGAACCTGGGAGGCAGAGGTTGCAGTGAGTCGAGATCCTGCCATTGCACTCCAGCCTGAGTAACAAGAGCGAAACTCTAATAAGAAAAAAAAAAATTGGAGTTGGGGCCAGGCACAGTGGTTCACACTTGTAATCCCAGTTCTTTAGGAGGGCAAAGCAGGAGGATCACTTGAGTCCAGTAGTTCAAGAGCAGCCTGGACAACGCAGCAAGACCCCATTTCTGCAATAACAATAATGATAATAACATTAAAAAGAGAACTGTCCGAGCACCTGTGGGGTTTCCTGGACTGATTCACACACAAGCTGAGGTGCTTCAGCACAGCTCTTGAGGTTTATTTCTTGTTCTTCCCTCCTTATACCCCATATTTGTCTATACCTGGAAGAGTTAGGCCAGGGCCTGTTGACATGCCTAGAAAGTACTTCCCTGCCTTGCTCACCTGGAGCACGCCTACTTTTTAAAGATCTTGCACAAATGTGAACTTCACAAAAAGTCTTCCCTGATACCCACTGCTACAGAGGATTATTCTTCACTTTCTGTTACCTCTGTCACAGCATCCGCTACTGAGGTAAAGTCAGCTGTCATGTTTTCATGTTTTCTTGGTGGGGAGTGTCTTAGTCCATTCAGGTTGCTATAACAAAGTATCATAGACTGGGTTGGTTATAAACTACAGAAATTAATTTCTCACAGTTCTAGAGTCTGGAAGGGTTAATTAAGATCTAGGCTCTGGCAGATTTGGCGTCTGGTGAGGCTTCCTTTCCTGGTTCATAGACAGCTGTCGTTTCACTGTGTCCTCACATGATGGAAGAGAAATCCCATTCACGAGGGCTCTGCTGTTATGACCTAGACACTTCCTGGAGGCTCCATCGCCCAGTGATCATCACCTTGGTGATTAGGGTTTCAATATGAATTTGGGGGGACACAAACATTCAGACTGTGTAGTAGACAGCATTGAAGACAGGAATCATGTCCTCTTCATCCTTGTCTTCTTAGGGCACTGCAGATGTTTTGTCACGTATTGAATACTCAGTAAATGTTTAATAAGTGTATGAACGAGCTAAAAAGAAAAAACTAAACTTACACCATCTGCTGTCGTTCCTTTTGATTCAAGAATTAACGTTAGTGCCCCATCATAATTCCCACTTGGAAAACAACTATTAGTCCTGTAGATACAGACAGAATGTCACTGACTTGGGCATTAGTGTATGCATTAGGTTTCTAGGGCTGCTATAACAAATTACCACCAATTGGGTTGCTTAAAACAGATGTATTGTCTCTCAGTTCTGGAGTCTAGAAGTCTAAACCCAAGGAGCTGGCAGGCCAGTGCTCCCTCGGAAGGCTTTAGGGGAGAGTTTTCCTTGCGTCTTCCTAGCTTCTGGTGGCTGCTGGCAGTCCTTGGTGTGCCTTGTCTTGCAGCTGTAACACTTCAGTTTCTGCCTCTGTAACCATTGCTACGGTTTGAAATGTTTGTGTCCCCTCAAAATTCATATATTGAAACCTAATCCCCAGTGCAATAGTATTGAACGATGGGACCTTCAGGAGGTGATTGGGTCATGAGAGCTCTGCCCTTGTCCGTGGGATTAGTGCCCTTATAAAAGAGGCCTCAAGGAGCTTGTTCTCCCTTCTGCCATGGGAGTATGCAGCAACAAGGCACCATTTTTTGAAGCAGAGAGCAAGCCCTCCCTCCCCAGGCACAGAATCTGCCAGTGCCTTGACCTTGGACTTCCCAGCCCTAAGAACTATGAGCAATACATTTACATTGCTTGTAAATTACCAGTTTAAGATATTTTGTCATAGCAGCCCAAATGGAACCACAACAGCCATCTCCCGTCTGTGTATGTCCGTGTCCAAATTTCCTTTTTCTCTTAAGTATACAAGTCATTGGATTCAGGGCTCACCCGAATTCAGTGTGACCACATATTAATATGATTACTTCCACAAAGACTCTTACCAAATAAGGTCACAGCTAAAGGAGCAGGGGGAGTTAGGACTTGAACATACCTGTTTTGCAGGACATGATTCAACTGACAACAGTACATTGATCTTATCATGGAATCTTGACTCCTTAGCTCCTCAGTCTCTCCTCTAAATGGTCGCCCAGCCTCTGTTTCAGCACCCTGAGGAAGTTACTTCTAGAGGCAAATTTCCATGTTCGGGCAGCAGCTTTCTGAGAATTATTATTATGATCGAACCCAAATTCATCTCCCTGCTGTCCTATTATTCTGCAGTTAGAATCAATATGGAACGCAATCTTCTTCAAGTTTCAGAGAGAGAGGGAGCTTTAAGTTTTTAAGATGCTGCTCCTGGCCTCCTCTCTGAATATTCCCAGTTCCTTCAAATCTTCATCCAGTCTCTAGTTTCCTCACCATACTTCCCCCACACTGACAGAACTTTCAGGGTGTTGGTTGAAACAAGTGTGGTAGGAGCAGCACGGATCAAAGCAGATACATTTCCTTCCAGAGAGTCTACTGTTCCTGCAGCTTTAGTCCCACAGTCTTGGCTGCCAAAGCATACTCTTGAAACATTTGAATTTACTGTTTGTTTCATGTAATGTTGCTAAACCGTGTTCCTCTTATTGAGCATTTTGACCCCAAGACCAGGGTTTGGCTCTTATATGATTATAGTTTACTCTGCTGTACTTAGCTGTTGCCCCAGTTTGTTGAAACTCTTTTATCATGATGTTGTCATTGCACTTGGTGTGATAATGGATTGTGGTGGGGGGAGAGTAGCAACATGGTTTATGATAGAAATGGGTCTGTGTTAAAGGTCACGGTGCTGCTGCTTCATTCCCAGATCCCTTATCAGAACAGGACCCAGATCTGATTTGGGGATGGCTATGGAAAAGGCTTTAGGATTTTGTACTGTTACTCTAGACAACTGAGGAGGATGCAGCTCTCTCATACCATTTAGTGGGGTCTCTTCTGACACTTTGGTACTTATTAGATGCATGTAGATGCTGGCAATCCCAGCCCCTTTCTGTTTGAATGAATGCATAGATGGTCAGAACCAGAACCACAGGGGACTTGGATATGATAACTTGAAGGATGGAGAACATGAGCCCCAGAAGTCAGACACATTTGTATATGTGGCTCCACCTCTTGTTAGTGACTTTGGAGAAAGTATTTTGTAAAATTGGGTTAATAATAGTATCAACTTGTAGAGTTGTTACAGTAATTCCCATTTAATTTTAGCTGAGATGCAGTCAGCAAGGGAAGCTGAGACCCGAAGAATCCATTGATTTGCCTGAGGTCATGTATGTGTCCACCTAAACCATGAACGATGTTAAGCCTTTTAGTTTCTAGTTTAATGCTCTTTCTTTTTTGTTTGTTTGTGTTTGTTTTTTGTTTTGAGATGGATTTTCGCTCTTATTGCCCAGACTGCAGTGCAATGCTGCGATCTCGGCTCACTGCAACCTCTGCCTCCTGAGTTCAAGCGATTCTCCTGTCTCAGCCTCTTGAGTAGCTGGGATTACAGGCGCCCACCACTACACCCAGCTAATTTTTGGTATTTTTAGTAGATACACAGTTTCACCATGTTGGCCAGGCTGGTCTCAAACTCCTGACCTCAGGTGATCTGTCCGCCACGGACTCCCGAAGTGTTGGGATTACAGGCATGTGCCACCACTCCCAGCCAATGCTCTTTCTTTTAAACTAGTCTAGCACTTTAGAAATCATCAGATTATATGATTATTTTTTATCATTCTGCTTTTGTTTACTGAATAAAGGAAGATAAATACGTAGACTTGGTATTTAAAACCTTTCTCACTAAAATATTGATTGAGTTCCTCTGTGGTATTTATGGATTTGTTTCAGCTGTGTCTGGATTACCTTTGTCTGGGTTGTTGCCCTCTGAGACAGGGACATAAGGAGGGGACATTGTCCCAGACCTTGCTTTTTCTCAAGACTTGATCGTCTCCCACTTTTGCTGGCAGAGCTGGCTCCTAGGGCGGGCTGGCAGCATGTGCAGACTATCTCTGCATATTCAGCAACTGCTTGCATCCTGAAGCCACACTATCTCCATTTAATTTGCAACGTGGACTGTATTTTCTCTCAATTTCTGTGAATTGGAGAGGTGCATTGTGCCAGCTTTCCTAAATTGCCACAATCAATATTCTACTGCCTTTATTTTTTATGCATGCTAATGATTTTTCCCCTTTTGAAATGTACTGTTTCCCAGATCAGTCTCTGCAACATTAAAGTAAATAAATAAATTAAATAATCCCCCAATTTTAAAAAGAGCCATCTGTATTAGGGTAAATTTCTGCCCAGCAGTTTGTGGCATGAATCTGAACCGGAGGTAGAAAATAACTGCTCTGCTGTGTGGAGACCCTAGTTGCCTATTCTGGATCGGTCAGCACATGGCCAAGAGTGAAGAGGGAGGTAGGCTTTTGGCTCAAAAAACTACTCGACCATGTGGGGGACAGTTTGGAGGCCTGTGCTGCATGCATTGGCTTTCAGGAACCATCTTCCACCCCACCTCTAGCTGAACTGTTTTCTAACAGGGCCTGTGTAATTTTGGGGACACCAAGGTGGTCTCCTGAGAGTGAGTGGTGGCCTTCCACCCTTGTTTATACACTTTGCACATTTTGGGCTTCATTCTGCATCCTTTCTGCTTTAGTTTCATTTATGTATCTTACATTTCAGACAAAGGAACCCCTCACTAGTGTTATTCCAGCTCCACACTTCCCCCATCTAAATACTTTTCCATATTGTTTCTTCCACTTGGGTTGTTTAACTGTGGTCCCAGTTCTTGTCAACATTTATTTTTTCTGAACACCATCCATTTAAAGGCCATTTCAAATGGTATCTTCTTCACAAAGCCTCCTCTGATTTCTGTTTTCATTCATTTGTTTATTCATTCTTTTCAAAAGGCATTTTATTGAATACCTAATATGTCTGAGGCTCTGTGCTTGGTCCTGTGGATAAAGTGCTAAAGCAAACACACAGATCATTGCCCAGAGCCCTTACTTTACTGAGGGGAGAGAGAAAAAATGTTCATGTAGGATGTTAGAGGGTAGGACAGGGATGGGGGTTATAATTTTAAATAGGATATTTCAAGAGGGAGGTCTTCCTGGGAAGGTGAAATTTGAATTTAGGATCTGACAGCAAAAGTGCTATCTTCTTCCCCCGCTCCTCATCTGGCACTGTGGGCAGCAGCCATGTGAGAGGGAGGGAGAGATTGAGAGACAGTGAAAGATAGAGAGTATGTGTGTATTGGTGTGTGTATACTCTTCAAATGCCATCTAGCATTTTTCCTCATGTGCTCAATAAATGATTCTGGAGTGGATATTTTTGATCAGGCTTGTTTTGCTGCTGTTCTCAGTGAGGGGAAACAAGACTTGCTCTATGTTGTGTGGGACTGCTCAGGGATGGATAGGGAGCCCTCTGGTCCCTAGGCTTTGTGGTGACGATGTTGGAGTCGGCCAGCATGGCTTTGCTGAGGAAGTTGCTCTGTGAGCCCAGCACACCTGAAACCCTTCCAAACCCTTAGTTTTCTCAACCTTAAAAAGTTGAATAACTGATTCCTAAGAGCTTTCCTGGCACCGGGGTTTTTCCATTTTGTATGATAAAATTCTCACCATATGCAGGAATCCTTTGTGGATGATTCCAGCTCACAGATTGTTCCATGGTTTGTGCTGATGGTTTGTACCCTGTAAATAGAGTCTATTTTGCAATACCTGTATATCTGTAAATAGAGGTATATTGTCTTTGACACTGTCTTCTTCCTGGAGGGATATCGTCTCTAACTAGATTGTAAGCAGTTAAATGACAGGCCTGGGAGTATATCTTGTGCCCTTTATAACCTGCAGCAGACTATGCATTCAGGGCTGGTTGATTCGTAGCTCCATCTGTCTGTCTGTCCATTTTTTAAATTGAGTGCCTAGAAAGCATGATAGGCATTCAATATTAAATATTAGAAATACTGAGGGGGAAATGTGAATCCTGATCTGCAGAAGTTTACAACATGTCAAAGGAATAACATTATTTGTAAAACACTTTGTTGTTTGCATAGTGCGTTCACCTTTGTTTTGATGTATTGATATTCAGACATCCCTAGGATTCAGACAGGAATTACAGTATGAAGTTATATTTTATGCCCTTTTTAAAGTACAGGAATGTGACCTGGAAAAATTTGAGGGAGTGAGAGCAATGGAAACGGTGCTGGTGATGTGGGGTCGGTAGCCCCAGCCATGAGGCAGTGCTGAGGGGCAGGGGGATAGCTCGTGGGAGACATAAGTCTGTTCTCTTTTCTCTCTTTTTTGGCCTCAGATCCCATGCGTCTCTTATGACATATGCATTAAAACATGCCAACCCTACCTTTTCAGTGAATTTACAGGTTTCCAAGTCCACTTTTTTTTGGACGTTGTTTTGGGTTTTGTTTTTTGGGTTTTTTTTTTTAGAGTTTCGCTCTTTTGTCCCTGCTGGATTGCAATGTGCAGGCTTGGCTCACCGCAGCCTCCACTTCTGGGTTCAAGCGATTCTCCTGCCTCAGCCTCCCTAGTGGCTGGGATTGCAGGCATGGACCACCATGCCTGGCTGATTTTTGCATTTTTAGTAGAGATGGGGTTTCTCCAGGTTGGTCAGGCTGGTCTCAAACTCCTGATCTCAGGTGATCCGCCCTCCTCAGCCTCTGCGGGAGGCTGGTGCGGGATTACAGGTGTGAGCAACCGTGCCCCACCTTAGGCCACTTTTATCATATGTGATTTTGCCAGATCCATTGACTTATGAACGGAATTCCTTGTGCAGTTTGTTTTCACCTTTGTCCCATGTCACAGCTGAGATGATCTCAGAAGGAGGCTTCCTAAAGAATCTTCCTCCCTGACTGCATGGAAGACAGAGTCAGGATTGATCATACACCTTCCTGGCCCACAACCAGGGATGTTTTCTCTTTAGCCTCATTTCTGTAACTCCACAGGGATTATATACATGTGGACTAGTAATGCCTATGGGAGGAACTGGGTCCAGAAGTTGGGCAAGCTGTGGATGCTGAAAGGGTTAAAAGAGGGGTTTCTCCTTGAGTCTCCAGCAGCTGTAGGCTGCTCTGGGCTCCTTCTGGCCTGGATTGGAGATGCCTGTTTAGAAATCTGTAGCTGTTTCTCCTCTGATCTAATGAATTCTGGCTGACTTTGAATGTTCCCTTGACTCAACTGCAGTTCTTTAAAGCCCATCTTCTACACGGAATTGGCAGGTTCATTTAATTGTTTGGGAGCCAGATAAAAATGCTTTGTTCTTTGTTCTTACGTTATGCCATTTCGGAATATCTCTTCTCCCACAAATTGCCGAGACTGTTCAATTTGAGCCTTCAATTGCTCCTCTCTGAGCAGATCTTTCAATTTATTTTGCAAGGCCTGTTGTTTTTGATTAAATAGTTAGAATATCAGCTGGGTTTCTTAATCTGTTTATTCATATTTCTGTTTGCCTTTCTTTTTTCTACCTTTAAGTCTCTCTTAATATGAAAACATACAGTCATAGCAGCTGTAATGAAGTACAAGTACTTTTTTATTTTCTCGTTCGCTGACTTTAGTACGTGATCTTTTTTTTCCTTTGCTTATATTTTAGGGTGATAATAATATCATTATTGTTATTATTTTTCTTTTTAAATCATTTCCTATGATTAGATCTCAAATAGAAGATAATTAGTAGATAAGAGAAGAACCAAAAATGCTGTGATTTGGCCAGGCACAGCGGCTCGCACCTGTAATCCCAACACTTTTGGAGGCCCAGATGGGCAGATTGTTTGAGTCCAGAAGTTCAAGAACAGCCTGGGCAATGTGGCGAAACCCCACCTCTACAAAAAAATACAAAAATTAGCTGGGCTTGGTAGAGTGCACCTGTAGTCCAGCTACTTGAGAGGCTACTTGAGAGGTAGGAGGATCACTTGAGCCTGGGAGACAGAGGTTGCTGTGAGCTGAGATCGCACTGCTGCACTCCAGCCTGGGTGAAAGAACAAGACTGTCTCAAGAGAAAAAAACCAAAAACACCTTGTGATTCAGATTTCAGAAAACATGCCAAGGGCAATGCCAGGTGCTGAGGGATAGCCATGAAAAAGATTAGCTAGGTCTCTTCCTCACGGTGCTTATTGCCTACTTCCCCTGTTTCCTTATTTCTCCTTATAGAGTCTGGTAGGGTAGACACTGTGATTCTCATTTAACCCATTGGGAAACTGAAATTTAGAGTAGTGAGTGATCTGCTCAAGATTGCATAGTTGAAAAGAATGGCAGCTGGATTTTAAACGTAAGTGTGGAGTCTCCAGGTCTAGTGTTAGAGTCTGTGTGCAAGGGACTATATCTTATTGCCTCAAAGCAGACCTCTAATAAGACCAGAGCATCCTCCCTGAGTGCAATCAGAGTCTCCTCCTGATTGATTGTATTCTGAAGATTGGAAACATGAGAGCATGTAGATCTCTGATTCTGCCTTTGTCTTGCTTTTTTCTTATTATTTTATTTCTTTTCTTTTTTTTTTTTTTTTTAAGTCGGGGTCTCACCATCTTGATCAAGCTGGTCTTGAACTCCCGACCTCAGGTGATCCGCCCGCCTTGACCTCCAAAGTGCTTGGATTACAGGCGTGAGCCACCGCACACGGCCATATTCTTATTATTTTCTAATTTATTTTTTATCTACTGTTTGAGACAGAGTCTTGCTCTGTTACCTAGGCTGGAGAGCAGTGGCGCAGTCTTGGCTCACTGCAACCTCTGCCTCCTGGGTTCAAGTGATTCTCCTGCCTCAGCCCCCAAGTAGCTGGAATTACAGGCTTGCGCCACCATGCCCAGCTAATTTTTGTAATTTTGTATTTTTAATAGAGATGGAGTTTTGCCATGTTGGCCAGGCTGTTCTCAAACTCCTGACCTCACAGCTGTAATTCCAACACTTTGGGAGCCTCAGAGGGGGCAGATTGCTTGAGCCCAGAAGTTCAAGAACAGCCTGGGCAACATGGTGAAACCCACCTCTACAAAAAATACAAAAACTAGCTGGGCTTGGTGGAGTGCACCTGTAGTCCAGCTATTTGGGAGGCTGAGGTAGGAGGATCACTTGAGCCCGTAGTCCCAAAATGCTGGGATTACAGGCATGAGCCACCACACTCAGCCTGTCTTGCTTTATAACTTCTTTGAAGCTTCATCTTCTAGTCTATAAATGGAGGAGGTAGAAAAGGAGAAGCAGGAAACTGGAGAGGAGGTTAGTCATCAAGAGAATAGATTCTGGAGCAAATGGACCTCGTACTGAATCCTGGCACTTCTCTGTTTTGACTCTATGATTTTAGAAACCGGAACCTCAGTTTCCATATTTGTAAAATGGAGATGATACTGCATAGAGGCATACCTCAAAGATATTGTGGGTTCAATTCCACCATCACTAGAAAGTGAATATTGCAATAAAATGAATTGCACAAATTTTTTGTTTCCCAGTGCATATAAAAGTTACGTTTACGCTATACTGTCATCTACTAAGTGTACAATAATACTTTGTCTAAAAATGTACACTGTCAACATTAGACAGATCAACAAGATAGAAAATTAACAAGGATATCCAGGACTTGAACTCAGACGTGGAACAAGTAAACTTAACAAATATTAATAGAACTCTCCACCCCAAATCCACAAAACATACATTTTTCTCAGTATCACATTACACCTATTTTAAAAGTGACCACATAATTGGAAGTAAATCACTCCTCAGCAATT
>PVKP010029058.1:0-29427 GCA_004027715.1 Plecturocebus donacophilus
AAAGTGGGTATGGAAAAGTCCCTGAATTCTAGTGTTTGCCAAATTCTGTGATGTAAATACTCCCTCCACAGCCAATTTCAAGGTTATTTTTCCCCATTACATTTCATCAGGGCTATACAAGATGTTATAAGGAAGAAAACGATAGGAACCTGTGTGGTTCAACTGATACTCACTCGGGAGCTGCGATAGCATTTCATTTATGCAATTCAAATAGCTATTGGTTTGGATACCTTAGCATTGTTTCTTCCAAGAAATATTTTCATTCTTTCCTAAAGAGATAATAATAGACATTCATGACCTGATTTAGGAGATATCACTTTTTATTTTATCACTCATTATTAATGCTTCTTACAAAATCTAGATTTATGAAAAGACTCAGGATTGTACATCTATTATATCATCTCCTGTTGGTTTGAAAATGAAGTGTTTGTTTTGCTAATATGTTTTTCTGATTAAGAAATGGAGGCAGCAGGCTATTAAAAGTTTTTCTCAAGGCAATAAAGTGGTAGACTAGAAATTTTCAAATTAAGGAGTAGTCATTTATTAGGCCTGTTCATAGATTATTCAAAAATGGGTTAAAGCATGGGTTGAAAATATTTTTGTGGACCACAGGATAACTTAAGTGATTATTTTACAGGCACTTCTTTGGGAAAACATATACTCACTAATGTATGTAACTTTGTTAACTTCTTAAAAACAAAAATCCAGATAAAAGAATTTCACACTCTGCCAAGGAGTGGTGCCCAGCTGATAGGTGGCTGGTTCAGCGGCTTACATTTTGTTACTTATATCAAGAAAAGTATACCTTTTCTGCCTTGTTCACATTCAAAATTTCAGTCTCTACATCATGATCACATATAGAAGACACTAAAATAAATTGTTTTAAATATATGAATCAAGCAATTAATTTAAACGATAAGACAGCAAAGTCAAGTCTATACATTATTTCTATAACATTGTTTAAGTATAATTGCTTATTAAGTAGGTAGGATGCATAGAAACTATGTTTAACTGGAAGTGGCTTAAAATTTTCTCCATAGACAAAAAATATTAAGTTGAAATAGTTCATCTTCAAAAAAAGGCCTCCGGATGGCCAAATGCCTTTCATGTACATGCATCAATCAGACTGCACCAGAAGATAATAAAAGGAATCCTATTGTTTTAATTATCTTTTTTGTTCTCCAAGGAACCCCTATTCCTGCCAATTCTTACAGATGTTATTAAGGCACTCAGTTTTTATTCATTTATTTAAAAAATATTTATTGTACCAAGTACTATTTAAATGGTGGAGATACCAAAGTGAATGAGACATATACAAGGGGCCCTAGTTCTCAAGGAGCTCACATTCATAGAAATTAAGTTTACACATGCAAGATATACCAGATATTAATAAGTATGACTCAGATCATTAAAGTAGAATGAGGCCAGGCACAGTGGTCATGCCTGTAATCCCAGTGCCTTTAGAGGTTATGGTGGGAGGATAGCTTGAGCCCAGGAGTTCCAGGATTTCCAGGCTGCAGTGAGCTATGATCACGAAATGCACTCCAGCTTGGGTAATAGAATAACCCTGTCTCTAAACAAACAAACGAAAAGTAGAAAGATTTAATCTGAGAATAACTAGATGGCTATTTTAGATTGGATGTTCATTAATAAAATAACACTTAAAATGAGATCTCAATGACAGAAAGTAAAGCCGTGTAAAAATCAAGGGGTGGCAGGTACAGATTTCACAGATGACAAATATTTAACATGGTGATACTAAAGTCAGCATGAATGTCTTTCTGTTTCTCGAACAGACCACAGACTGAAGAAAAAAGGGTAGGAAGAAGGCTGGTATAATAGGAGAGTGAAGAGAAAAGTAAAGCCAGATCATGGGAGCTTTATAGCCAGGCTAAGGGGTTTACGTTTGATGTTAAATGCAGCAGAATACATTGGAGAAGATTATGCTGAGGAGCAATGTGGCTTGACTTAAATTTTTTAAAAGTCTATCTAACTGTCTATGGAAAATGGATTGCACGGAACAAGGATGGAAACCAGTTGAGCAATGAGTTAGATTATTATAGGAGACCTGGTGGGAAGTGTTGGTGGCTGGTGGAGGTGATGGTAGTAAAGATGCGTAGGAGATTCTGAACTTGTTTTGGAGGTAGAGGAGGTAAGATTTCTTGAAGAACTGGCTTAGTAGGGTGGGCACAGAGGAAATACAGAATTAAAGGATAATTCCAAAGGTTCCCACCTGAGAAACTGAACAGAGCCTGGCATTTACTAAGATGGGTGAGATCGAGAGGAGTATTGGGAGGAAAGATTACTTGTTCTTTTTTAGCCCTGTTTACATTTTTTGAGATGTCTACTGAGTATCAGAAGAAATTTCAAGTGGGCAGTTTGTTGGACAAGTGTTTGGTTCATGGGAGAAATTAGGACACAGATGCAGTTTTGTGAGAATGTAATACACAGGCAGTATTTAGAGCTAAGCATCTATATGAAATCACCTAAATAGTACTTATAGACAGGAAAGAGAAGGACAGAGCCCAGAGGCACTGTTACATTTACAGGTAAGCATGAAAACAGAAATCAAAAGAAACTGAAAAGGAGCAAAAGTGAAATGGAAGAAAACCAAACAGCCATGCGGGAGTGATTGTTGGGATGCTTCTGGAGAGAGAAGGTTGACGGTCATTTAGGAGGGTGATAAATCAAACACAACACAGATGAGGGTGGTGTGGGGAGATCATTCTCTAGGAGTCCTTTGCATTTTCGCTGATCTTACAGTCAGAGTCACTGACTCTCTTGGTTCAGGAGTTGGAAGATACAGTGACCTCTTCCAGAGCAAAGGCAGGTTTGTTTGCTGTTCAGGATAATGAAGATAATGTCTCCCACTGAGGCAAAGGTCAAATAAGCTTACTGCCCATTATAAAATACTCAGGTTCCTTAAGCATGTGGTTCCTCTCCCATAATACAAACCTCTTGCATGTGCTGGTGTCACCTGGCTCTTTTCACATTATCCTGTGAGAAGTGGGACCCAGAGAATCTACACAAATGCAAACACTCCAACCACTGCTATTGTCATAAAGTCCTTGGTCTCTGACCCAAAGTCTCATGTCCTCTGCTATCACCCATGAAACAGTGGCAGTTGAACTTTGAAAATAGGGTAAGCTAAAATCTCAGATCCTTCACTGCTATTCACAGATGGCAGGCCATTGTGAGTGTTCACTTGAGCTCTGTGGTTGTGGTGGCATATTTTTCTTCAGCGATATTCAGTGGCTTTGACCCAAGTATGGTGCAGGTAGATGGGTTTATGCCTTAGGCATTTAATACAAATGGCTTAACACATGATCATATAACTTCCTTTCTTTACTGACAATGGTCCCACTAATGGAGTGTGTAGATCCAGGAAGACCAGTGTTTGAACACTGTGGGATAAAGTGCTGATAGGAATGCCAGCATATTTAGATATTTCTAAGAGGTTCTAAAATAATGAATACTTTCCTCAATCATTTGTCACAACCAAAGTCTATCACGTGCTTAGATGTCATAATTCATATTAAAGAATTGGGCCTTATGTCATACCTTAATATTAATAGTACTTGGTGAGCCGAGTGCGGTGGCTCATGCCTGTAATCCTAGCAATTTGGTAGGCCAAGGCCAGCAGATTGCCTGAGCTCAGGGGTTTGATGCCAGCCTGGGCAACATAGTGAAACCCTGTCTCTATTAAAAATACAACATTAGCCAAGCATGGTGAAGCACACCTGTAGTCCTAGCTACTTGGGAGGCTGAGGCATGAGAATCACTTGAACCCAGGAGGCAGAGATTGCAGTGAGCCAAGATCGCACCACTGCACTCCAGCATGAGCTACAGAATAAGACTGTGTCTCAAAAAATTAAAAATAAAAATAAATAGTAATTGGCTAACTACAGACCATCAACTACACTTACTTAATGACACTAATTCTTAATACATTATATACTTTCAGTGTATATAAGGAGGTAATTACATTTTATAGAGGCATATATCTGGTTTATTTGATTGAGAATCAATAAACATGAGGTTTTTATAAACATGATTTATATGACTTTTCAATTAAATTGTAGGAAATTTCTTTACCACTGGGTCACTAGTGTCTTCTTGTATAATACAAAGACATTATGGCCCGGCATGGTGGCTCACACCTGTAATCCCAGTGCTTTGGGAAGCCCAAACAGGTGGATCACTTGAAGTCAGGAGTTCAAGACCAGTCTGGTCAACATAGCGAGACCCTGTCTCTACTAAAAATACAAAAATTAGTCAGGCCTGGTGGTACGTGCCTGTAGTCCAAGCTGTTTGGGAGGTTGAGGCAGGAGAATTGCTTGAATCCAGGAGGCAGATGTTGCAATGAGCTGAGATTGCACCACTGTACTCCAGCTGGGGGACAGAATGAGACTCCATCTCAAAAAAAAAAAGAAAAAAAGAAAAAGAAAAAAGAAAGAAAAGACATTAGCCCTCTGGAGCAGTTAAGCAGATATTTGTCTGTAAAGCAATTTAATGTCAATGATATTATCTCTGTGTGTGTGCACAATTGCAAGCATATGTCAAGTGTTGTGGGATTCTAAATATTTGATGATTTACTTCTTCTACAAGCAGTTGGATACATAAAAGGAGAGCCACGTGCAAATCCAGTCTCTGGTTCTAGGTTTATACCTCCTCTTCTACACCTCCATTTTCCTTGATAGTCCCTGATGCACACAGCCAGCCATCCTCATCCCTTGAGTTCTGGTTGGCTTCTCTCTATTTGGGTACCAGGAATTGTTTTTCCTCTTTTCTCAGAGTCTATGTGTGCTGCAGGCCAGGCCAGTGAGTATTGATTAACTTCTGGTTTAAATCCTCTCTCACTCATTCTGAAGTGAATATTGTGTATGTAGTTCTTTTGTCAAAAGCAGCTTTGTATTAAGATTAAAGTTTTCTTAAATTTGCAAGTCACCTGAAATGTATCTTGTGTCTGCTGGGATCCTTTTGATGTTGAAGCGTCTTGGAGTAGAGAGTAGAGGATTTTCCTATGGTGGAAAAATGTTAGGTGTCTTTGTTGGAGAAGAGAGGAGGAGTAGAGAACCGCTTTAAAGCCCTCTTACTGCCTATTCCTTTCATCTCTACACATGTAGCAATCACATCTGACTTGGCAAACGCCAACAGCAGCTACACAGCATCAGTGAGGACAATAGTGAGTGGATTTAAACATCAGGGGCAATGTACCAATGCAATAAATAGAATATATCATTGTTTCTCTGAGGACAGAATGTCTGTGCTCTCTGAGTAACTGCATTTAAGTGCAACACCCAAGAAAGGCAAACATCTAAAGCTCAGCATGGGGTCCCTCAAGCAGGGGAATATAAACAAAGCATTTTTCTCCTGAAACACAAGTTTTAGGATTTCATGTAGACGGCATTCCCCCTTCTTAGAACTGGAAATGGTAACCAGGACACATGGGTATGCACAATTCTGCTGGCTCAGGGCACAAGCAAGCTCCTAGTCCTTGATTGACAGGAGGCTCACAGCAATTTTTTTTTTTTTTGAGATAGAGACTCATTCTGTTACCCAGGCTGGAGTGCAGTGGCACGGTCTCAGCTCACTGCAAACTCCGCCTTCCTAGGTTCAAGCAATTCTCCTGCCCCAGCCTCCCATGTAGCTGGGATTACAGGTGCCCATCACCACACCTGGCCAATTTTCTTGTATTTTTTTTAAGTAGAAATGGGGTTTCACCATGTTGGCCAGGCTGGATTCAAACTCCTGACCTCAAGTGATCCATCCGCCTCAACCTCCCAAAGTGCTGGGATTATAGGCATGAGCCACCGTGCCCAGCCAGCTCACAGCAATTTTTAATGCAATATGATCAGATCCAATTTTGTCTTTCTGATTTTCTCCCTTAAACCTCAGGCAGGCACTTTTTCAAAAGAGAAATCAGTCAGTCAATCAGTCAATCAAAAGCGAGTGAATGAATGCATGACTAAATTGTTTGTCTTTAGCATGGCATAAATGAATCCTTAATATTTTGATCTCAAGCAGCCATTCTGACCATATCTTCTTCCATGCTCCTGTGACTGAGTACCCAGGTACATGCAAAGAATCAAGGTTTCTAGATCACATGTCTTCTAATTCAGTGCCTTGGTATGAAATCTTCTGCTATGTCCTTTTTTGCCAGCTGAAATTTCAGTGTTTATTTAAGATTGAGTGTCATTGTCTCTTTGAGGAAAGTCCTGCGACCCACATTTCTTCCCTTCAGAAGCAAAGCACTTGGGAGAGAAGATCTGCTGAATGATCTGGTAGCTGGTAATAGGCAAGAACTATCTGGCCATCCCTTCTCCTGGCATAGTCACGAAACAAAGTTGAAAAGGAGCCTGGTTTTTACTTGATCAGTCACAAATTACCATAAAATACAATGAGACATTATGAACCTTTGATCTCTGAAAAAGTAATATGTGTTGAAAAGAAATATCACTGTTACATATAGACAGATAATAGAAATATTTGAGGCATTCACTTAAAATGTAGAGGCCAGTTATAGCAGGCATATTAATATGTGCGTTTGCTTTTTAAGAAGTGTACATATGCCTACCTTTAGCTTTGAAAGCATAAGATTCGATGCTTGTGTGATAGATGCACTAAATTCTCAGAAATCACCCCTAAAGGATTTATCCATACTGAAAACAACCTGTATGCCAAAACCTATTAAAATAAAAATAACATAAAAGGTAAGATTCATAAATAGCAAGTTGAGAATACATGTTTATAACATGTAGACAATGCATGATAAGTTCTTGGCAATAAGAACCATGTAGCTGACTTTGGAGATACAAAGTGGCTTCTGAAAAAGATTCCTAATAAGCCCTGTATGAGGTGACTGCTTAAGGTATTTATCTGTAGCTGAAATGCATTGCCCCAAGGGCTTGAGGATTCCGGCGCTAAGAGTTTCAAGGCCACAGATGCAGTGGCATAGTAATGCTTCTGCCCCTGCCAGGCCCACTGACCTAACTGATGAGAATGCCTACGGACCCAGGAGTTGTGGTCATTTATGTCTAGTCCCTCGCTCTAGAAAGGGATTGCTTGAATACTACAGTTCTAGAGTTTGTAGCCACAACTCTGAAGGCAGAACAATCCTTCATGAAGATGGATTTCTGGCAGCCATACCTGCATGTCTAGTTAACGTCTGCAGTATCATTAAGCAATGGTGTATCTCTTTTTTTTATGCAGAGATTCAAATGATACTCAAAACCTATGATAATCTAAATCCTTCCTGCCTACGCAATCTTAGTTTTTCTGCTTGATAACATAAATTCTCCCTTTCAGTCGGGTAGGTAAACTTCCTGTCATTATTGATTTCGTTCATGTCTTCCCCAGCTGCTGAAATGCTGTTCTTTCTTTCTTTCTTTCATTTTTTATTTTTTGAGACAAGGCCTCACTCTGTCACCCATACTGGAGTACAGTGGCATAATCATGACTCACTGCAGCCTCAGCCTCCTGGGTCAAGTGATCATCCTTCCTCAGCTTGTTCAGTAGCTGGGATTACAGGCATGCATTGCCACATTTAGCTAATTTCTTACCTTTTTTGTAGAGACTGAGTCTTGCTATGCTGCCCAAGCTGGTCTTGAACTCCTGAGCTCAAGTGATCTTCCCACTTCAGCCTCCAAAAGCACAGGGATTACAGGCATGAGCCTGTACTCATGTACCTGTTTTCCTTCTTCCTTTCTAACTAACTAAATACTTCAAGTCACAACTCAGGCTGTCACCCTCCACTTCCATTGACTTCTCCAGGGCACTTCATTTCCTCGTCCTTTCTCTGCACTTTATTAGAACTTACATCTGATTTGTACTGTTGACCTTTGAGCCCTTACGTTTATTCTCTCTCTCTCTCTCTCTCTTCTCTTCTCTTCTCTCTCTCTCTTCTCTCTGTTCCTGTCTCTTTCTTTTTTCCCTGTCAATTATTTTATTCTGGTATTTGGTACCTATGAGAAATCTTACTATTATCCTAAACTCTTTCAAAACAGGAAATGTATATTTTCCTTCTCATGTAATTCTTAGGAAACTTCACATAGAAATAAAAAATATGTAGTAAGTGAGTGAAAGAGGGATCTGAGGTCAGTGGGCTGTTTCAGGACATGACCAAGGAAAGTGATACCAGGGCAGCAACAAGCTTGCTAAGGGATGATAAAATAGTCATTGTACATAACAGGGGAACTTGGGCTCATTGCAGATTTGCTACTAACTCTTTGGCATTATAGAATTCACTAGAGAAATACTAGTAAGTTAGTTAATATTCTTAATAAAGAACTGCTAATTCCTCATAGAGACATAAGCCGTGTTTCTCATCTTTCTTTTGTTTCTGAAATGAAATTTTGGCCAGGGAAACATTTTGTAGTAGCCCTTTTTGATGTCTACAAATGTGGTATTTGTCAGATGTGAGATGGTTGTTTAAGTGTGTATGTGTATATATATACACACTTAATATATATGTATATATACATATCCTATATGTGTGTGTATGTATACACACACACACACACACACACACACACATATATATTTTAGATGCATGGAGAGATATAACTATATATAAGTACCAAATACCAGATATAAATATATTTTTCCATGCATCCAAAATATTCACAACTTTTCACTAATATCTGAATAACATTTGAAAAATTGACAACTCTTCTGGCTAAAGATCAGCATAAACATTTGTTCCATGGAGACTTGAGCCAAAATTTTGCTCAGCTTGAAGGGCACTGCACAATAAACAATAAGAAACTTTTATAACTCCAGCTAATACAACTCATTGCTTTTCCAGTTTGAACATAAAGGATGTCTGCTTGCTTTCCATGCCTAATTTTCCTGATGCTGTAAAGCTGTTCAGGGAAGTTCCCACTGCTGGAGTTTTGCTAGTAATCTTCAGCTCTGTGGGAAGCCTTTGGACTCCGTTGCTATCCCTGAAAGTGGCTGTTATTCTCCATCAGTTTCCTGGACAAGGGATCGAACCAGCTATTAGTGTCTATTTGCACTGCATGAAAACAAAATTTAATGTAATGATGCTTATAGCTTGCCTACCCTAAAGCCCCAGGAGTCTCATTCTGCCAGACCCTAAACGACTTTTGAGCTGATAGAGGGATAGGTATCTGGTGGGTCTCTTTGGCCAGCTCATCTCAGCATGTTGAAGTCCAAATGATTATTGTCTGAGAATCGTGAAAGTAACTTTTATATGTATATATAATCCTTCTTTTTTATTCTTTCCAGCCACAGATTGCAGAGATAGTTCACTGTGCTTGTGAGTGTGAGGGTTAATAACTTTGCTATGCTGATTTTTAGACTTCCTATGCTGTATCATTTCACTGAAGAGCATGACAGAGCATTGCTTTGGAAAATCAATATTCAGCGTGATTATTTCTCCTGTTGTGTGTCATTGACCTTTGAAGACCACAAATAAGCCAAATCTATAAGCATCAGTTCTAAACATATGTTTAGTCAGGAGAAATTGTCTTTTTTGGCTGAGATATGCCAGCTACTGGTATGGAGAAAATCTGCCTAGCAAATTAGAAGGGACCAAAAGCTCAAATGCTATTGAGAACCACTTAACAATTCTTTTTTCTTACACACAGGATTGAAGCACAGAGCAAAAACAAACAAACAAAATAAAACAAAACAAAACAAAACAAAAAACACCCTGCATTGCATTGGGGTTTGTTTCCTCAAACTTACAAATGATTCATTAGACCAATGACATTGTGAGAATTTGGTCTCTGACAAAGAAATAAGTGTTTAAAAAATAGTGCTAATACATATAAACAAACACAGAATTATGTCAGGCATGTATTTTTCTTTTTCTTTCTTTTCTTCTTTTTTTGAGATAGAGTCTAGCTCTGTTGCCAGGCTGAAGTGCAGTGGCACAATCTTGGCTCACTGCAACTTCTGCCTCCCAGGTTGAAGCGATTCTCCTGCCTCAACTTCCCAAGTAACTGAGATTACAGGCATGTGCCTCCAGCACAACTAATTTTTGTATTTTTAGAAGAGATGGGGTTTCACCATGTTGGCCAAGATGGTCTCAAATTCCTGACCTCGTGATCTGCCTGCCTCAGCCTCCCAAAGTGCTGGGATTACAGGCGTGAGCCACCGTGCCTGGCCTGGCATGTATTTTTTAAAAGATAGAGTCCAGTGAAAAGGATATATGTTAGAATACAGATTAGGTTTTTAAAGGTATACTTAACGTCTGTCTGAAGTCTTCAAGAAACAAAGTTTCATGTACACTTTAAGAAAGGTCGTATGGTAAATGTGAAGCAAACCAAAGTCCTGTCACTTGTTTTGTCATATCATTAAAGCCTCCAGACAGAGTTTTCTTCCCATTATATGATGTGCGGACTTTCAGATGTCCCCCAGCAGGTGAAGTCAACTGGCCCACCAGCCTCTAAGTTGCAGCCTCTGTCAGCCTGGGGACACTGAGATCCACGTGACTTGCCTGCTACTGCCCTTGATTGGGCCGGTTACAGAGTAGACGGCCTGTCTAGGGTACAAGCTGTTATGGCTTTTTTTTTCTTCATTTCAATTTTAATTGCCATTTGTAAATGCAAAAATCTTACAATGATTTACAACCTGTTTTCTGTGGCCATGGTATTTTCTTTCTTTCTTTTTTTTAATATTTTATTGTGTTTTAGGTTTTGGGGCACATGTGAAGAACATGCAGGATTGTTGCATAGGTACATACATGGCAATGTGGTTTGCTGCCTTCCTGATATTCCTGGATTTTTCACTAATAATATAATATAGAGTGTATGCAAAAATCAAAGTCAATTAGAACCAAAAATCTCCTGATACTGGATGATTCTGTATGTAAATATCTTGCACTAACAGCAAGAATAATAAAAGTAATACAAAAAATGTCTGTTCTTCCCCAGACCATGAGCTCCATGGAGGCAGAGACTGTATTTGCCTGGTTTACTGCCCTTCCCCCGTATTTTCACCAAGCTAAACATATATCAGGCTCTCAGTGCCCCCATTGAGTTGAAATAAATTACAGTCACATAAACTATGTACCTCATCAAATACTGGACAAGCATGTTTCTCAGGGGACTTCTCTGTGATCAACACAAGAACAGTGATGAAATGTGAGGAGCAGTGAGGGCAAGAACTTGAGCCTGGTCCCTACCTAAAATTTATGCTTCACAAGTATTCTACCCAACACTTCAGATACCGCCTCTTCTTTCAAAGTCAAGATTATACCCATTGAAAATAAATAGACATACACACTCATGCTCACATGCATGTGTGTGCTACCAGAATATCTGTACATTTTAGTCTCTTTGGAAGCAGTGGTGCTTTGGTGAGAATAACTGCATTGGCTCATCAGTGCAGACCTGACTGTACTTTGATTTCACATCTTGCTATGCAAGGCTCCCATTATCGGCCTGCCATTTATGTGCATTTATGTTTAGTGTCAATTTCTCCTCCCGTGAGGCTATAATCTGCTCTATAAGGAGCTGAAGTGGGAAAAGCAGTTAGAGCCAGTTGGAGCCTACGGGGAACAAGACAGTTATTGCAGGCCAACTGGCGATGGAGACAGGGTGGCCCTTATCACACAAAGGCATCTGGAGACTGAGAGAGACAAAGCAACACAGCTGCAAGCTGACCACGATCTGCTGGAAGCTTCTTCAGTTATAAAGCAAAGGACAGTAATTCTGAATGACAATGTAGGAAAAAAAAGAGGAAGAAGAAAGAAAGAAAATGATTGAGCCTAGAGGATCCTATTTAATCACAGATGTTACAGATGGTGATTGCTGCTAGTGAAGTATCTGAATCTGAAGACCAGCTGTATATAGTATGTGTGTTTATGGAGGGGTGTGTGTGTGTGTGTTCTGTAGCACTAGCCAGAAATCCTTGTTTCATTGTCTAGAATGTAGCCAGAGATTTGCCTAAATTCTCGTAAGTCCATGACTGTTCTGTAAATCAGGCTGCCTGTTTTGCATAATTCACCAGGTAATTCACCTATCACTAGGCAAAGACAGCTGCCATGGAGTGCATGCAGGAGTTTCCTTCATTGACTCGGAAGGCTGGTAGCATTCTCAGCATTTTTGTTGTTTATATGTTTTTATTTTGGTCTTGGTTTTCCGTTATCTAAAAACGTCAAGCTGGAATGGATCCCTGGAGGTGCTCCCTTAAACAAGTTCGTTACACTTAAAATAGGTTTACAAACATAAGTGAAAATAATGTAGTAATTGCAGCAGATTCTTGAACCTCCACTGGATCCTGAGTTGCCTGTTTCCTTTATTCAATTCTAGTTTCTAAGTTTATTGCTGAGTTTTGTCGGGGGGGGGTGTGTGTCAATTTTTCAATATAGAATTTGAAGTTTGAGGGAAAACTATTGCCCTTATTCTTGTAGATTTTGTTATTCCATCTTTTCTTTTCCTCTTGGTTAGTGTGTGAGCAGTTGCAGAGCAAAGCTGCCGAGATCATATGCTTGACTGAGGTTTCACAAACTCTGTGAGATATGCTCATCTTCAGAGTGACACCTGACTTTGCCAACCAAGCGGAAAAACTAAGGGTTTAGACATAACCACATTCAACCACAGCCTTATTCTTACCTTCTCCCCTGTTCTTTGTCATATCTAATGACTGGCCCAGAAAGGTGCAAAGAGAGACTTTTCAGAAAAAGGGTAAAAACAATCAAGAAGAAAAAAATTGCTTGGTTGTTTTCTGAGATACTTGAACCAGAACCAAGTGAGTATTTAGGTGTGACTTACTATGCTCTATTCCAATGAATGCCATTCTCATGGCTTAAATCTTTTCAAGATGAAGAGAGCATTTATATAGACAAAGAGTATATTTCCCATAAAAATATATTAGCACAATTCCAATTAATCTTAAATCTATGTTTTTGTTTCCCAAGTCCAATCCTGAGTCTAGAACATATGCCCTTTTCTGTAATGCCTGCTGGCCAGCCACCATATATGATCATGGTATGTTGTACATGTACAAAGTACCCAGCCAAGGGCTGAAATCAACTAGTGTTCTACTCATTAGGAATTAATTCAGGTGTTGGACTGTATCTACCCCAGAGGATGGACATTAGCCATCATGAGAGCCTGCCTCTCTGTACATGGTGTTAGGATGTTTATTATCATCAGCAGCACTGGGAATACAGATGTTTTCATGTGTTTTCTGATGCCCTGTTTCTTCTAAAGTTCACTTCTTCCCTGCGGGCTTTGGAAAGTGGGTGCATAACCACTGGTCTTTTGGGTTCTTTGATAAGTTGTGCTAACCATAAGATGCCACATACTCTCCTGGTGACTACAGTTTTTATGGGAGTTGATGTATAGCAGCAAAAAGTCTAATATAAATCTCATATTTGTTCCTCCAGAGCAGGGGCAGCTAGACTCTAATAATTTCTTGGGAAGAGTTTTAGTACCTGGAAATTTAAGGTATATATCAAGAACATGTGAGCAAATGGGAAATCTAATTGCCCAGTGCCTCAGAAGCAAAGTGTAGCGTCAGATTGAGAATGTTATTTACTGGCACATTTGTGTATTAAACTAAGAGAAGGAATCTCTTTATATGGGAACTTTTCATTGGTTCCTTTAAGTGTCTTATAAAAAAAAACTGATTTCTTCCTAATAGAACTTGTGAAAGGTAGTAAAATGTTTAACTGGAACCTAAGTATAACTTCCTACTGACTAGCTTTGTTAGTTTCACTTTCCTTTGGGGAAAAGATAGACATTGACAAAACTGTTTCCATGAGAATTAATCATAGCTATAGATTTCACAGCATGTTATGATACCAGGTTTCATCTCCTGGATCTTCCTCCTCTACATGAAAATCTTGAGAATGATAAATTCAAGGCAAGTTAATGATCCTTAATCAATTTAAAAATTGTTATTTCTCTTCTTTATGCCGTATTTACTGTCGGAAATACAGACATACATGTTAGGAAGATTTTTTCTGAAGGGAATTGGCGCAAAAGGTTTGAGATATTTAATAAAAAATTGACCATTCCTTGAACCTTAATTGTTTGATATCATTAACAAAGGACTTAAGAAAACATGTTTAAGCTTATGATTTGCTGGAAATAATCTTTCCTTTTTTTTTAAAAAAAAGCAATTGTTTGTTGTCATTGTTAATCTTACTATATATTTGTTTCCTAAAAATCGTGTCATTTACCACTTCTTTTACCTATTAATTGGTGTAAGCTATTAAGTTGTATAGAATGCATTTAATTTCTCCAAAAAGCTGACTGAGGAAAGTAAAACACTGTAGAGAGAAGAATACATAACAAAGAAAGAGCCAAAAACTGAGGAGACTAAGAGATTATCATGAGAAATTAATAAGGGAATTACATACCTAGAAAATGTGTACATACTTAGAAATAGTGAACATTAATTTCCTTCTTTCCCTCTATACTTCATCTCTAGATCCCTCTTTCCTTTCTTTAGGTCATCAGTATTCAAGGTTGGAAAGAGTAAATGAGCATTGATAAGTGGGCACTCTCTTGTTCTGTTGATATAAGCTTAAGTTGGGATAGCTCTTCTGGAGGACTGCTTGACAAAATACATCAAATTGTATATTGTGATACCCTTTGGCCACACAATTTCCCTTTCCTGGAATGTACACTAAATAAATGATTGAATAAGTGAAAAACCAAATGTCTTCATAAAGATAATCATCATAGTTTTGCTGAAAATTATTAAAAAATTGCAAACAATCTAAACACATGTCAATACAAGAATAGTTTAATTGCATATAGAACTGTACATAAAATGTAACCCTGTGCAGTCACTAAAAATGAAAATATATAGGTATATTGATTGACCTCAATTATCACAAAATATAAATGAATGAGTAAAAGTATCACAGAATAATACTGTTTCCTCCTAAGTAAATCCTCACCAATAAATCCTAGTATACCTGGCAAAACCTGTATATTGTCTCTATCCCCTAATTTTCCTCATCTCTCATATTTAATCCACTATGATATCCTGTTCACTCCTAAGTGTGTTTGAGATCATCCACTTTCCCCCAATTCTATCACTGTCTTCTGGTCCAAGCTTGATATTCAATTAATATTTGTTAAATGGATTCTGAATATGATCCCATTCGTAACAACACACCTATCCACACATGTATGTGATGACACAAGTACCTGAATTGGTGTTCACAGAACTCCTAGTGATAATTTCCCCTTCTGTGGTAGAATTCAGCATTATCTTTATTCTTTTATTTGAATTTCTCTGTATTGTTTGAAATATTTTAAAATAATATATAATTTGGGGTAAATTATACCCCAAACTAAATTATACTCCAAAACTAAAACATAAAATGGGGATAATAACTATTATTCTACCGTTCTCACTGGATAAACATAGTACTTAAGTAAATAAGTACCCATGAAAGTCTTTTATAATGTGAAAACAAAGTTATTTTTAGTTATTATTAATAACAATAAATAACTATACCTGCTAAAATTTGTTGAATATATTTCCTCAATATTTTGAGTGCTTTAACTCATTTAAATCTTACAATAAGCCTGTGATACTATAAATATACCCATTTCAAATATAATGAAACTGAGGCAGAGACAGATGAAGTAATTTATCCAGGTACACATAGCCAGTAAAGCAGAGGCAGGATTTGAACCCACAAAATCAGGCCTTAGGATCCAAGCACTAACCACTGTGCCAAAATCATAATGCCTTCAGGAAGTGACAAAGGTAGAACTTAGCTCCATATATCAGACTTTCGCCACTGTGAAGCCCCTACAGAGGAATTCATACAGATAATCTTACTAACTCAGTTACTTTAGAAAGGTTTTCAGGCACTGCTGAATGATTTTGCGAGTAAGACCAAGCCAAATGACCTCTGTTGGAAGTAATGTTATAGATGTGTTTAAATATTAGAGGTGATGAGATGGTGGAGAAAGGAGGAACTAACATTTGGGGAGCATTTGATATCTTCTATGTAATATGTAGACACCCTTTCAATAAATTCTCACAACACCCCCCATAATTCTTATATTGACATTTGTTTAGATTGTTCCCAATTTTTTAATAATTTTCAGCAAAACTATGGTGACTATCTTTATGAAGACAACCCCAAAAGGTTATGTGTTATTTGTTTCGATTGTAAGTTGCAATCCTTGTTAAGGAAACTCAGGTATGTATTAAGTCATTTGCTCAGGTCTTTGCAGCTATTAAGTTGTAGAGTTGGGAACCCATCTAAACTCGTAAGATCAGGGTTTGGATTATCTTTATTATTTTACATTGGGCATCTATCATTCAGAACCTATGTGTCGCAGCAACGTGGATGATAACAACTTTGAGAAGATAAATATTTGGGGACATGAAGCCTGATCACAGAGTCTACCAGTTAAGTAGACTTGGGCAAGCAACACCATGAGCATCACTTTTTTCATCCTCAGAGTGGGTCTAATAAAATTTCCCCTGCTTCTCCAAAAGATGATTGTAGTCACCTGTTTGGTGACTTTCGCAAAAACATTGTAGTATAAGCCTTTACAAGGAATTACAGAGAATAAGGTAAGGCTTAGCCTTCAGAAGGCTGGACTGTACCTGTCTCGAATCTATTTTATGCTTAATTTCCAAAGTTATAATAACTGCAGACAATTTTATCATTTGAAGTTTCTTTCGCATCTTGTTTGGCCTCTTCTCTGTTTTCTGAATGAAGCATGCACTCTCGGATGTCTGGCCTTTGCTCCTACATGTCTTTTGGTCTAGAAAGCTTTCCCCTTCCTCAGCAACTTAAACAGCTTCAACATGTAACCATCTCAATCACTCCAGCATGAAGGGATCCTCTTCTGTTCTAAATGTCTATTGCACTGAATGGGTCATTTAATGCACATTTCTCTGTAGCTTATATAGAGGATTTATGTTTATGGGCTTATATATTTTCTTTAAAAATAGATTATAAAGTTTGTGATGCTAGAACATTCTTTTATATCCATGGGAGACACTCAGAATATATTTGTTGATTGTTTTGATTTTAAAGAAAAAGAAGGAAGAATGAGGTAGAATGGTCCCTCTCTGCCAGAAACTTCATATAATTATCTCAGCCCAGAAATAAATTAACATAGTTTTCATCAGTTAGTTACAATAGCTGATAGAAAAAACTTAGCTCTTCCCTATATGTCAGTGTCCCAATTTGAAAATCAGAATTTGGTCATATATTTTGTCTACTGTTGTACAATCATTAGAAACATAAAATTCAAGGGGAATACTAAATAAAAGGATCAATCAATACTGAGTTCAGCTTTAAAATTCTTTCATCTAATAAAGCTAGTTCTTTTGGCAGCACTAGCACAGGCTGGAATTTCTAAAAAAATCATCCTCATGTACCTATTGATTGAATTTATTAAAATGCTTTATTACTATATCCATTTGCTTATAAGAAGACATCCTTATGTGTCATATATGAGTCTGAAAACACAATCAGATAAACGAAAACCATGCAGAGGAACAAACACTACCTAGCATTTACAAACTGCATTTGTATTCATTTGTATGTACATGGAGGGGGAAAAAACCCAAACGGTCGAAAGCCTTCTAGAGTGATAAATGCTACAATTTAATGGAAAATACACATTGTAATTTGAGAATGTCTCCCACTAAGAGTCAGTGTAGCTACAGGGCCAAGAAGCCTAGTGCTATTGTCTGAACATTGATGTTCCTTCAAAATTCATATGTTGGATCTTAGTACCCAATGTGATGTTATTAAGAGATAAGGTATTTGGGGAGGACCATTCAGTCTCCTCCATATGCATGAATGGGTTCACGCTCTTACAAAAGGGGTTAAAGAGAGCACCCTAGGGCCTCTTGCCCTTCTGCTTCTGCCATGTGAGGATGTACCAAGAGGCACTTCCTATGAATCAGGGTGAGCCCTTGCCAGACGTTGAATGTACTGGTGACTTGATCTTGGACGTCCCAGTCTCCAGAACTATGATAATTACATTTGTTTTTCTTCTAAATGACCCAGTCTAAGATGTTTTGTTATAGCAGTAGGAACAGACTAAGGCACCTGGCCCGCAGGCTCCTGATCATATCAGTGCCTTTGCGGCTATCACTTTCAGCACGTGTTCAAGTAAAAGAGAAAAGTGTGTGGGAAGAAGTGCCCATACCCAATAAACATACCCATGTTTATTGCAAATTATCCTCTTAACTGTTTACTGGTGGTCAAAACCCAAGTTATGAATTTTTAGTGTACTTTTAAGAGTCCACTATTTGTCAACCTACGGTCAACATTTGCATCAACAAAGAAGGTGGGATACGTTGTGTTACCTTTGTCATTTTTCAGCTGTCAACTAGGATAGGGGCCAGAAATAGCAAAACTATAAACTGGAAATTGTTTCAGGAAGAAACATAATAGCTAAGAGGTGTCTATATGAAACGGAATGTATATCAATATGAGGTAAGACAGCTGGTAAAAAATAAAAATTATAGTTATTCAGGAGGGGAACGGGATTCATGTACCAGGGAAGATAATGGCATGTTCATAGCCCAGAGATATTTCCAGGAATTAGAGATTGAGAAATATTATTTCTTATAATGTCTAGAGGCTACTTGGATAGAAGTCGTGGAAAATGTTTGAGAGAAAGGCCAATAAAAAGCAAAAGGACCTGAGGACTCTGTTTCTTCACTGAACAGAGAAGCTAAAAATTTGGCTGTCATTTTTGACAAAAATAAAAGCCATAGTAATAAGTAAAATAAAATAATCTTCCAAGTAACAGAGCTTTTAGCAAAGGATTCTGCAATTCAAAAAGCAGGTGTGAATCAGGAAAGTGAGTCTGGGGATGAGGGGAGGTAGGGTTAGGTGAACAGGAAGATCTATGAGGATCAGAAACCTAAGTCTGTACTTGCTGGAGAAATGGGCAAGAAATGAAAGGGAAAGAGCCAGATGAAGGAGCTGCAAGCAGAAATCTGAGCAGGGGGACCTGGCAACAGAGAGGATGAGCTGGAAGAAGAGGGGCAGATCAGATCTAGAGCCAAGCTGTATTCTCAGGCCTATACTTTAATATTCCACCTATGAGGCGCAGTGTCTTTGGTGATGTTCATAAAATGCCAGTGTTGAAGAGGTTTCAGAGATTGTCAGTAAAGCTTCTCTATATCCATCAAGTCCTCTGCAGTACTTACAGTGAGCAAAGTGGAAACGCTTCAGACAGACAGAGAGAGAAAAAAAAGAAAGTTTGTAGCCCCATGTAGACATGCCTTATCAGTGAGTTAGGCAAAGTGCACAAAATTTGAAAGTAAGGCTGCGGTTTTTTGTATTTTAGCTATTTATGTTCCATCAAGAGAACTCCACAACTGTATTTAAATAATTGTTTGCTCCTTAACAATCTTAACGGTGCCTGTATTGTTCAGATATTCCTTTAGGGAGAAGATTGCTAGATGGGAATAAAATGGAAATGCTGTTTTCTAAAAGTCGTGCTCTTTATAGGGAGATAGCGCTTCACTTTTTGTGTTAGTGATGAATATTTGCAAGCTGTAGAGAACACTCTGTGGTTCTTCTCTTTGAAGAAACCTTGATGGTTTTGCCACATATTCCAAGTTTAACTTTTAAAGAGTTTATACATCATATTTGAAAAAGACTCAAACATGTCTAGAATTTTATGTTAGACTCTAGACATATTTTAAAAAGATTTAAAACCCTGGTTTTAGTCATCTGTAAGTACTCTGTCTTAAGGACAATTAATTAATACTTATAACTCAGATAATGCAGGAGATGATCAATGATTTTGAAGTAACTTCCCATAACATACTTTTAAATAGTAAATGCCTTTGCTGCATGTAATTCGCACATCAGTATGTACTAGACTGTTTCCATTAATATAGTCAGTCTCCAATTTATGAGGAGGCATTATGTTTCACAAGTTGATTTTAAGTGAATTGTTTGTAATCCAGAAGGAACTGTCTCAAAGAGTGAGTGCTGAACTGGTTAAATCCACAAAAACATGTATCACATGAATTTATCTACCAGGCAAATTTGCTCATCTGCTTTCAAATCAAAAACAATTTTAAAATTGGATAAAAGCTGTGTATCTCCTGTCTTAGTAAATTTGCCTGCTGTGATAAATATACACATGCACTAAAAATGGGGATGCATTGTTAAGAGGAATAAGAACCCATTTGAACTTGTCCAGGAACTCAAGAAGCTCAAAGGTAGAGAATATTAATAGCTAAAATAATTATCTGGGAGAAGGCATACTGTATTATGCCTCATGCTTAATAAGAGAGGGGATTCTTGATCTCCCATGTGGCTGGGAATGAGAGCCAGGGGCTTCCCATAATTCTAAAAAACCTAGCAATTCAGCCAAATCTACAGTGGGGCCAAAGAGGGGCTAGGATTTGGGGGGTTTCATCAAAGTGAGTCAGAGGTAAAGTGGGAGAGAAGCAGAAGGCCAGTGGGAGTAGAACACTGTGCAGAGGTGAGCTTACAGCTGACTCTACCAATTGAGGAAGAGGAACAACCCCCGGAGGTCCATACCCTTGACGTTTTACCTCTCCTCTCATTAAGGACAGCCATGCCCTTTGTGATCTGCCCTATTCTGACTTTTTAATAAAGAGAAGGAGCCAGTACAGAAAGCAAAGAGAGAAAGAAATGAAGTAGATGCTAAGTTGTGCCCCTGAGGAAGAATATGAGGGAAAAGGGAGTTCCTGACACCACAGTCTATTAGCTGACATTGCCACTCCTAATTCAAGGTGATTATTAGTGTGCAAAGAAAGTATGTGGTAGGTATATGTCAACCAGGAACTCCCTGAAATCCACTGATAGCAAAATAGTCTGTGGCCATATTACTGTGAATGCACCCAATCTCATCTGATGGCATAATATTGCATACATTTGTTCTAGAAACCAAGATTTTCCAATGAAAAGCTATGAAAGAATCCTACTTGGGTTTGAATTTTCATACATTCCTGGTATCTCAGAGGGTGGTAAGGTTAGAAAACTTGAGATCTATGGGCACACTAGGGATGAAAGTAATAATAGTATCCTTTGTTGGATATCAAAAAAAATTTAAGCATGAGAACCAAAAAACTATTGGTGGTCTGAAAAGTTAGGTGGGAGATTTGAATACCTTAGTTCTAGGGATCAGGTAACCACCCTGACTGTTGGGCTTCCTAGTAAGACAATATGATGGAACCTACATGTTTCCATTCAGGTGCTGGAAACGAGTCCTACTAAACATCTGCTTTTGGACAAATAGCAGGCAGATTCTTTGTTGAAGCTTTGTTCACCTGAAACTCTTCCCTGTCCTTCTCTATTCTCCACTTCATCTTTCTGATGAGGAGAATGAAAATCTGAAATTAGAGTGTTCAAGCAGTAGGCAGTGGAAGAGTCAAGACCTCCAAGTAAATCTGCAAGCTCTAAACCAAGTGATCTATCTCTAGGCCATATTGAGGAAGGCCAATGCAGTTTTGCAATCTCTCTACCTCTTCATTTTTCCTCCTCCTCTACTCTTTGCCATCTCCTTTTGCTCTCCACCTCGCTTTCCCTCTTTCTCTCAAGAGAGTAATGTGCCAGTGGTACCTGATGGTACCCTGGTGCTTCCTGCCTTCCTCCCTCCCACTTTCTGCCTTCCTTCCTTGCATCCCGCAGCACTCCCTTCCTTCCTTCCTTTCTCCAATCCCTTCCTTTCCTTTTCCTTTTCCCTCCTCTCTTCCTCCTTCTCACTTTTCTTTCTTTCCTTCCTTCCTCTGCAAAGCCTTCTTACCAATTTCCACCCATTTTCCTATGTAAAGCACTTCTGAATTCTAGCCATCTGTTAATACAAGGCAGTGAAAAATGTTGAAGTCACATCAAATTCCACTTGCTCTGCCAGTTAAAAATACAGATGCTTCCTGTTTTATGCTTTCCTCTCACTTTCTCTAGAGTTTAAACATGAAAATATGTTCCATGATAAAAACCAGCACATATCTCCTTTCATCAGGAAACATATTCCAAACAATGAAAGGAAGGGGAGGGGGATTATTTTCACAAGTCCAGCAAGGATACTTGAATGTTGGGGGAATCATTTGTAGAACCATAATTTCACAGAGCAAGAACATAATTATTCACAACTATCACATTTTATAGATGAAGAAACTGAGATCGCAGGGAATTGTTATAATTGTTCTCATATGTGCTGCACATCGACTTGCCAACATTCACATCAGCTTAAATTTTCACCCAACATCCCTGGGCCTCAATTGCTCCACAATACTTTTTTCTATCCACTGATTTCAGAAAGGGTTCTTTTGGCTACTGTGAGAGGCCAGATCACCAAACAATGGATAATTAACTTGAAATTCAATAAATGCACTGGAGTGAAAAAAAAAATCAAGACTAAGAGTCAAGACACCTGAGTTCCAGTCACAAATCTGTTACTAACTACCCATCAGACTCATAGCAAAATTTTTTATTAATACTCTTGCTCCACAAAGAGACCAGGTCAAATGATCTCTAAATTTACTTCCAACTCTAAATCTTGAGTTTTCTTCCTTCAATTTTGTGCTGACTCATAGTAAATAGCCTTGGCCAAGTTATCCACTGTCATAAATCTCAGTTTTTCCAAGACCAAAGAGAGAATAATACATTCCTCTATTTTTCCAGCATATAGATACTATATAATCTTGCATTAAATTGACTATCTTTAGAAATCACATTAAATCCTTTCTATCTATAGACATTGGATTAGTCATTAAAGCTAGAATAAGACATGGGCCATATCACTAGGCAATGTCTCTGACTTTAGTTTTACATGATCACACTGCATTGACGCTCATTCATCCTTGCTTCCATCATTCCTTTTTATATAAGCTGTTGTAACTCTTGTATCCCTATAGCATAGAGCACTGTATGTCACGACATCTCTTCCTCTCCTTCATCTGATCCTATTCTAGTATCTCCTATCTCAATGCCTAGCTCTTCACATGAAAACTTTCTTACTGCTTTTTTATTTCTTTCTTTCAAATGATTCACCAAGTTCTTATTGATTTGATCTCCCTGATGTCTTTCAAATTTATCCACTTTTCTCTCTTCCATGATATCCTAGTCTAAGCTGCCATCACCCCTCAACTGAACTACAGCATTCAAAAGGATTATTTCCATGCAGCAGTCAAAAGGATTGTTTCAGGTGCTAAATTTGGCAATGTCACCCCACTGTCTAAGCCCCTACCAAATGGCTTTCTTCTGGTCTTAAAATAAAGACCAGATTCCAGAGCAAAACCTATGTGGTCGGCATTTCCTGGCCCTTGACTGTGTTTCTAGTGTCGTAGTACATGCTCCTGACTTTTTGCCCTTTTTAAGTTCCTCCTCCTTACTATCCTGTGTTGGAGATTCAGGCTTTGCAGTTCCCTGGGGCTAGAATGCTCCTCCAGTATTCACCCAGCTGCTGCTTATTCTTCTGGTTTTGTACTGATAGTCATAACCTCAGAGCAGCCTTCCTGACCACTTTGGGTCAGTTCCCTCCATCATGCACCATCATTGTCCTTTGTATCCTTGCTCTAATTGTAGTTATCAGAGTTGTAATTTTATATTTGCTCAAGTCATGCTTTTTAAATTATGCTTTGCTATCTTTTCCCTCACTAAAGTGTAAACTCTGTGATACCATGTCTATTTTTCTGTCACCATTGTAATCCTAGTGCCTGGCATAGTATCTAATGCATAATAGGTACACCCTAAAATTCTGTTAAATAAATGGTATATTAATTAATGAAAAGAAAAATAGAAGTGCCTCAGTTCAGGGCCTGAATCCCCATTCTCTCATATATGTGGTTGGAATCATAGAAGGCAAAATTTGGTGTTAAAATAATAAATCTGGCAAGTGCTGATGTGCCTAACAGGGTATTCAGTTCGGGATTTTTTTTTTGAAAGTATACATGGCCCCAGGAGTGCCTGGCTAACATAGCGAGACCCAGTCTCTACAATATTAAAAAATTACTCAGGCACAGTGGCATGCGCCTGTAGTCTGAGCTACTCTGGAGGCTGAGGTGGGAGGACTACCTGAGCCTGGGAAATTGAAGGCTACAGTGGTGTGATCACACCACTGTAGTCCATTCTGGTCAACAGAGTGAGACCCTATCTCTTTGTTTTTTTGAGACAGAGTCTCACTCTGTTGCCAGGCTGGTGCAGTGGCACAATCTCGGCTCACTGCATCCTCCACCTCTCAGGTTCAAGCTATTCTCCTGCCTCAGCCTCACAACTGGCTGGGACTACAGGCACATGCCACCATGCCCAGCTATTTTTTTGTATTTCTGGTAGAGACAGAGTTTCACCATTTTGGCCATGATGGTCTTGATCTCTTGACTTTGTGATCCGCCCACCTTGGCCTCCCAAAGTGCTAGGATTACAGGCATGAGCCACAATGCCTGGCCGACCCTATCTCTTAAAAAAAAAAAAAAGTACTAAAATATGGAGTTAGTAATGTTTGTAAAGAGCAACATTATTTCATGTTTATTATATATGTTATATATAATATGAATGTAAAGTAACTAAATATAGCATCCAACCAAGTCTCAATATGCTGCAAAAAGAAATATATCAAATGTCAAATTAAAACTCGTGTGTATGTGTGTGTGTGTGTGCATGCATGCACGCCCACAGGTGCACCCCAGGAATAGTGGCTCACACCTATAATCCCAGCACTTTGGGAAGCTGAGGTGGGCAGATCACTTGAAATCAGGAGTTCAAAACCAGCCTGGCCAACATGGTGAAGCCCCATCTCTACTAAAAATATGAAAATTAGCCAGGCATGGTGGCACGTGCCTGTAGTCCCAGCTACTTAGGGGAGGCTGAGGCGTAAGAATCACTTGAATCTGAAAGGTGGAGGTTGCAGTGAGCTGAGATTGTGCCACTGCACTCCAGCCGAGGCGACAGAGCCAGACTGTCTCAAAATATGTGTGTGCGCGTGTGCACACACACACATCAAGACAGAACACATATATACACACACACACACACACACACACACACACACATATATATATATATATAGAGAGAGAGACACAAAAACAAACTTATAACTGCTATGAATTCAAATAAAAGAGAAGTCAGTAAAACGTAGAGTCACTAGGAAATACTCCCTAGAGGCCAAATTTGACCTGTGTGTTGAAGAGTAATTACAGTTAGGACAGGAAACTATATGGCTTTTTTCTTAAAGACTGATTTATTGCTGATTATTCTCCATTAGCTTGTCCTTAATACACTCTCCACCTTGTTTTCCCAAACTCTGTGTCCACGGCTGCTGACATGAACCACATCAACAGGATTCCTTCACCTGCTGTCTTCAAGCAGCATTTGCCCAGAGAGAGGCCTCAGGCAGGAGGTTGTAGCATGGGAGGTGAGATTTGCAGGCATTCATTTCCCTGCTTCCTTCCTGCCTGGCTGCCCTGGGTAGTAGCTCATTCCTCTTCTGAAGGCCACCATTGCCAGTGGATCCCCCCTTCTCACTCACAGCTGAGCTTCTCAGTAGGTTTCCCCTTCACAACTAAGGGTGGTCATGGCTTTCTGATGCTGTGATCGCCAGGGATCTTTTAAACTCTACTTAGACGTTCTGAGATGTCATGTGTTTTCTTGCCAAGAATGAGGGAATAGGAATTCTTTTAAAAAAGAGATAAAAATAATACTATCAGCCTGTCAATGGGAATTTATCCATTCCCCCAAAAAATAGTTGTTTGTTTTTCTTGTTTGTTTGGTTTACATGCTATATGTATGCATTACCTCAAAACAGATCACAAAGTCACTTGAAACTATTACAAGATAGCCAGCAAAATTAAACTTGTTTCCTTAAGTAAAATAGAATAATTTAGCCAAGAAATAAGAAAACAGCTGCCCCTCGCCAGCCCAAGCACATACATACACCCTATACTGAATGGATCTTCAGAGTGAGTAAATTAATGAGGCCAGCCCCTACTGCTGCAGCCCTCCCTAGGGACATATATATAAACAGTCCAGTTATGTCTGACTTAACAGATTTGCGAAGGAGTAAACGTGAGAGCTAGTATTTCTGGAAGGGTTGGGAGGTAAGGGTGAGGGAAGAGAGGGGAGCAAAATTAGGGTACTGGGGTTTGGACCCAGATAAAAGCTGCTTTGTCGCATCATCCTGATGTCAAATCCATGCATCTGAGAGATAGCTCCTGGGCCACTACACAGGCTTCTCCCACCAGAGTCTGTCTGGCAGGGATCACTGCTGCCTGGCTGTGGGTTACAGGGATTCATTAAAATGTTATCTGCCATCAACCACACCTATTGTGAAGAAAAGAATGCCCCATACACATAGAGGCCTTCCTTGGGAAGGACTTTTGAGTTGACTAAGCAGTAAAAATCACACTGGATGATCCACTCATCAGCATTGCTACCTTCAGTAACAAAACCAGTAGCTTAGCTAGGATTGTATAAAGCAATAAATGTTACTTAACTTCTAAAGCACATTGATTGTTTTTGTTTTTGTTTTAAGAAAAAGGCTTTATGTGGCCATTGGGAATAGCATTATTTCCTCTAACATTAATCCCAGTATTTTTAAAATAAAGAAGCATTTGGTTGGTGAAAAGTATAGAATATGTGTGATAATTATAATAATTGAATATATTACATAATGTCCTTTGTGGAAAAGGCTTACATTATTGTAATGGTAAGGAGGTAAATTAATCTGAGTAATATTAGTATAATAGTCTCAGTAATCATAATGGAATGAATCACCCTATATTATAATTATGTTTCAAATAATATATATTTTTAGAGCTCAACCTTTTCATGATGTGCTGGAATGGAATGTGGTAATAGGAGAACAGTGATTTTGGCTAACACATGAGGTATTCTGAGTCAATTTGGCACAACAGCAGAATTTATTTTCTCTACTGTCTTATTGAGAAGAAATGTTGTAAGAAGGATCTTGGTGAAGATAAAGAAGTATATGAGTCTGACATAGGAAGAGAGAGTGTTTCTTCCCAGTGGGGAGAAACAGTGGGATATGAAGGATGGCGCACGTGACTTCTGGAAGCAAAGCTCAGATCCTGAGTGCAGCTGTTATTCAGGCCTCTGGGCCGGCTGTGAGTGTGCTGGGTTCCTTGAAAGGGGCAAGAATAAAGCAGACCCATTCAACTATGCAGAGCAAGGGAAAATAAAAAGAACATATTTGATATTGATTGAATAATTGAGGATATTTGATATTGACTGATATTTGATGAACACTTACTGTGTGATCAGGAACTGCACTAAATGCTTCCCGAGAGATCATTCTCCTTTATTCTCACACCAGTCACAAAGTAAATCATTGTTGTTATTTTCTTTTTGTTTGTTTGTTTTTGAGACAGAGTTTTGCTCTTGTTGCCCAGGCTGGAGTGCAATGGTGCGATCTAGGCTCACCACAACCTCCGCCCTCCCAGGTTAAGCCATTCTCCTACCTCAGCCTCCTGAGAAGCTGGGATTACAGGCATGCACCACCACACCTGGATAATTTTGTATTTTTAGTAGAGATGGGGATTCTCCAAGGTGGTCAGGCAGATCTCTAACTCCAGACCTCAGGTGATCCACCTGCCTTGGCCTCCGAAAGTGTTAGGATTACAGGCATGAGCCAACCCACCTGGCCTTGTTATTTTCATTCTTCAGATGAGGAAACTGACAGTCAGTGATGCTAAGAAACTTGCTCAAGGTCACTACAGTAGTTATTGTGTTTGAATTCAGCCTAACTCCAGAGTCAATGACCTTACGCATTAAGTAAAATAAGTGAGCATCTTCATGTTCAGTATGTGGGGTCTGTGTCAGGATGTGGAATGTGTGTGTGTGTACAAAATAAAATATTTAAAGGCAACAGGGTCCTAAGTCTGGCTTGGTCCTAATGCCAGAGTGCTTAGGGACACCTCCTTTTTAAGCAAGATAGTTTAACAATGTCAGTTTTTAATTGTAATTCAATTTCTTGTGTCCATATTGTTAAAATGTGTTAAAACCAAATTAAAATATGCAGGACATTTCCCCCCTGAATTTGCTATAAACCCTTCATTTACAAGCACTAGTAAAGACAGATGAATATTTTTCCTATAGCAAGTGATTTCTAACTTCCCATAGAAAAATTTTAAGAGTTTAAAAAAAAAACTCAACTAGCTCCATTTATGGACTTGAATACCTACACTTTGCTGAAATTATTGCCTTTTCTTAATGATATTCCTGACTTATCCTGAAAATTGATCATATATAAGGTGATACTCACTTTATAGATGGAGAAAGTTGTGGCCACAAGTGGTGGAGACTAAAATATAGTCAGATACTTAAATCCACATTTTGTCCCAAATTCTCAAGCAAGGAGTTCTAAACTAGGACCACCCCTCATTCCCCCATCAATCATGGTTTTCTTAGAAAGGACTAAAACTGGTAATATATCTGTAATCAAATAGCTGACATGACTTAAGATTGATAAGTCATTTGATGAATTATCATCTCAAATTCTGAATGAATAAATGATGAGAAATGGGAAAGCCTTTGGCAGAGAGAGACTCATTGAATCTGTTAATTAAGAATGGAGAAAGGGCTGGAGTACAAGCTATCAATATCACCTCCATGGGTTAAGAACTCATCCTTATGTATGTAATAATAGAGCTGCTGGAAGTTATAGAATATTGACACATCCTCAGATGAAAAATAATTGTGTCTATACTATAAAAGTATACAGCATAACACACTTTATCTGCATTTAGCATTTTGTTGGTGTTTCATGCAAATGAAAAAAAAAACACTGTTTTTATGATAGAGCCAAACCATCCTAACTCTAGAAACAACCCTCCCAATGTCAGTGTTTTAATACGACAAACAGTTGTATCTTGTTGGCATAAATGCCACTGCAGTTGTTCTTGGTTGGGTTGTTTCTTAAAGAGGATATTTAGGAATTCATTCTCCTCCTGTACTGATCCAGAGGAAAATGGTTCCTCCATCTTCAACACATGGCTTCAAGGTCACTCTGACATTGTTCAGCCAGTGTGCCGCAGGAGGAGTGAGAGAAAAAAGCAGGTACATACAAATCCTCCCAACACACATGTATTTAACTGTCTTGGTTTGAAAGTGACATATACCTTCTGCTCACATTCTATTGGCCAGAATTACTCACACAGTTTCCACCTGGCTCGGTGCTCAGGAAGAGGATGGATTGGTGATCATCTAGGCAATGTCTGTGACGAGATTGGTTCAAAAAATGTACCAGTAAAGATAAAAATAATCCTGTTCAGGGGAGAGATCCAAGATGGCCGACTAACAACAGCTCAGGAATGTAGCTCCCAGTGAAAGCGCAGAGAACGAGTGGACGCCGCACTTTCCGACGAGTTTTTGTTGCCCACAGACCGGGAGATTCCCGGCGGAGAAGCCACGCGGTCGCCGGCGCGACTCTTTTGGCCGGCACGACTGTTTTGCCGGCGCCCGGCGCGGCGCTTCCCAGTGCGGAGTATACGGGACGGACGGGCTCG